>JABSTQ010011171.1:0-231030 GCA_013358835.2 Ixodes persulcatus
GTTCTCAACTGCAGCGAAGCGCTCATGTAGCGCTTCTCACGTGCCGTCAGCTACTTATTGTCTGCCATGAGCAACAGTTTTGACGGTGCGATACACAGCTGGTGAATGCTTCCGTCAGCACGCGCTTAGCGCGAGGTAAGCGCTATGCTTGTAGCGCTCCGCTGCATGTGTGAACAGGCCTTTAATCATCCGCGAAACAATTTAAAGGAGCATTGAAAGGACTCAAGTGATATAGTGGATCAGGGAATAGAGAATTAAGTAGACATTTCTGTAATTTATTTTTGGAGCACGACTTCATGAAAGCACTTGTGAAACGTGTTCCCAAAAATTCAATGGTGTCTGCGACCTCTTTATAAAAGTCACGTAAACGAATCGCGTCATTCGATGGCATTCCAGATACCGTTGCCTGCGTATACTTTGACAGAAAAAAAAATATTTGCACGCTTTTAGGAACGGGTGTGCAGGAGTTTTAAAAAAATGCCATCTCGCGATTAGTTGTCTCACAAAGATATGACCGAAGCCTAGACCACCATCCTCCGTTGGTCGAAAAAGGTTAGATCTGCGCATAGGCTCGTACGACGAATTCCAAATAAATGTCGCAAAAATTCTAATGAATCCATTAACTGTAGTTTTAGAACAATACATAACCTGTAGAGGGTATGGTAGTCTTGACAAGAAGATATTGCATACGGCAACCTTCCCCAATGTAGAAAAGTATCGTTGGCTCCACATACGAACAGCTGACTTCACATTTGTGTCTACAGAGTCCCACCTCGACTTTGGAATGTCCATCGCACTGAGTGGCACCCCTAAAAGCTGCGGTTTGTTACTAGACCCTTCAATTTTCACGTACTTGGCCGGTGTTGATCCACACTCCCCGCATCACAATCCACAACTTTTAGCCTCATTCACAGAAGCACCAGACACATGGCAGTAGTCTTCGACATGTGACATAGCTGTCACTCTGCTTGGTTTGTTGGAGAAAATGAGGACCAAGTCATTTGCGTACGCGAGGAGTTTTACTTTACAGGCATGAAGTTGAAAACCTTGTATCTTTGTGTCGTTGATGTCAATACGGAGCTTAAAGGGATGCTGAACCGATATTTGAAATCTCATAATTATTGCCCGAGCGGGCTTCACGGGATGGTACTGTACCTAAAAACGATATTCAATCATACGGATGGGGCCCGAATCATTGTATTTCTTTGAATTAAGGGCGAATCCTCGGCCGGAAGCCGCCGGCGCGAGTGAGTCCTTCTGAGAGCAGGCGTAGCGGAACTGACGTGCGCATTCTCGGCGCCCCCAGCGCCCCTGGTGCCTCCGCGCATTCTCCTCGTTCGTTGGTGCTCGCCTTGATTCTTCGCTCGGCTGCTGAGGCTGCTGAGGCTGCTGCTACTGCTGCTGCCGACGATTTTATACGTCGCCATACTAGTAAAGAGATCGCAAAAGGCAATGCGAACGCCGACCAGCTGAGGTCGCGGAAATCCAAAATATGGGGCAGAGCCCGCGTGGTACTAACAATAAGAAACGCCACCCGGCTTAGCGCCTGGCTTGGCTTGGCTCCGTCTGTCTTTTGAGGCGAATGAGAATGCGCACGTCACAAAGCGAGCTTTCCACGACGCTCACCAGGGGTCGCGTAAAATTGTATTTTTCGTGTTTATTCAATTTTATACGCCTTCTCGCTCAAAACAACGTCATTTAGAAGTAAAGGACATGCTATGTATGGCATTGCGACCAAGAATTTCCACCCAAAATTTCGGTTCAGCATCCCTTTAAGGCAGATAACATCGGGCTTAAGGCAGATAACATCGAGATCGTCAATACGGAGCTTAAGGCAGATAACATCGAGCTTCGCTTGGAATGTAAGCTGCTGCATCAGCAAACCAAAGAATGTGAAGCTCGACTTGTAAACTGCGAGCAATACAGCCGGAATCGAAATATTGAAATAAAAAGAATCCCGTCCCAGCAAAATGAGAACATACTTGAAATTGTGGAAAAGTTGGGAGCAGTGATTGGCATGCTCATACTTGAAACAGACATCGAAGCATGCCACCGCGTGCTTGTTCCGAACAGCGAGGCAAAGAACATTGTTGTTAAATTCATGCGTGAAGACAGACGAGACAATCTTCTTCATCATACTAAGAAACGGCGCATCACTTGCAGTGATATCGGCATTACGGCCGGTGGCTCTGCTTACGTGAACGAGCATCAGTGCCCCGAACTAAAGAAACTGCTGGGAATGACAGTCGCAAAAAAGTGTAAATGGAAGTTCGTTTGGGTACGGAATGGTAGTATTTTTGCTCGTAAGGCCGAACAAACGCCGCTTGTGAGAGTAACATGTGTCGATGACGTCCGTAAAATAACGGCGAGTTAGTTTTGCACCTTTTTATCTCTTATGAATTGTTAAGCTAATACAGATATGTCAGACGCCTTTATTTTACCTTCTAAATTAAACAAATTACTTCAAAATAAGTCCGCATTTCAATTAACACTTCTTCACCTTAATGTTAGGTCTGCAAAAAACAAACACGATGACCTTGCTGTTTTGTTTGATTGCACTGGCCCAAACGTTGACGCCATTATGCTAACGGAGACATGGTACCGTTGTAGTGCTGACAACTTTCTGCTCCCAGAATATTCACATTTCAACTTAAATAGAGAAAACAGACAAGGTGGTGGTATTGCTATGTTGGTAAAGAACGAAGTAAGTTGTGAGCTGTTAGAATCATTCTGTAAAATCACTGACTTTTATGAAGTTGTAACTGTGCGTTTCAGAAATACGTTGCTCTCTGTTGTATATAGGCCCCCTAGTTCGCCTGTCATGCCGTTTCTTAATTTTGTGGAGACCTTGTTTACCTTTGTCAATGTTAAAAATTACAGGTTAGTTTTGGGTGGTGATTTCCAGTGGCGCACGCAGAATTTCATTTCGGGGGAGGGGGGGGGGGCGGACCAACGGGAGACAAGATAAGGGGGTAAAGGGGTTAAGGGGTAAAGGGGAGTAGAGGGGGACAAGATAGAAAGAGAAGAAAGTCCAAGAGGAAATAAAAGCGTTTTTATTTTTTTCTAATAACTATGCATTCTTCTATTAAATAATTCAAATAAAGTTGTCATATTTGTTTTGGGATGATTATGATACATAAAAATGGTGCCCTGGAAATTCCTCACCAGGAAGGCACTTGCACTTTACTTTTTTTATTTACAAGTCACGTCAACAGAAGGTACCAGAGTTAGCAGAAAATAAGTATCATAAAAGCAAATATATTATAAAGCACGACTCCAATGCACAAAGCCTCCAGTCATCGGGGCTGATAAAGCAATGATGCATAAGTAGAAACGCGGAACACCTGGATGGATAGACTTTAAAGACTGGAAAGCTGCTCCACCATAAATTACTCCCCATCTTAACCTGATCTAACCAACAAAAATCTCACGTGATTTGTTCGTTGGTGTCGATTTCTAAGGTTTCCGAAGTCCGTTCACTAAAGAAAGTCAAGGAAGTCACACAACGCAACAAAGGAACGATGGAAAATGGTTTATACACTCACATATTGCACTTATAAAACTTATGAACTCATGAAACACATATGCACTTATGAACGTAGCGACTGCGTTCCTGTGGCCAGAGTTCAGCCGATCTCCCCTGACCAGTTGCGCCGTTTTCGAGAAGAAATTGAATGTACATCTTTGCAACAAATTTATTCTACAAAATCAGTTAATTCCGCATATAATTTATTTTTAGATATATTTAGTACAATATATACGAAACATTTTCTTTTTGTCAACCTCAAAGCCTCTAAAAAATCGCGTAGACCTTGGATCACGCGTAGCTTACTATCAATGATACGAAAAAAGAATTTTTTATATCAGCATTTTTTAAAAAATAGAGAAAATAGTAGACTTGTAGCCTTCAAATCTTATCGAAATAAACTAACGAGTCAGCTAAGGACCGATAAGCGTGACTATCACAACAGACTTTTTGATTCATTAGAAACATTGAAACCTGATATTATGTGGAAGAGAATCCGATCTTTAATAAACCATAAGCCACCCCAAAACGTACCTCATGAAGTAACCGTAAGCGGCGCTCAAATAACAGACGTCACCATGGCAAACACGTTTGATAATTTCTTTGTAAATGTTGGTACGTCAACGTGTGTGTCATCCTCCTGTATAAAAAAAAAGCCCTAGAGTTTATGGAATTGTCGTAGACGAATACAATGTTTTTGTTCCCCACTGATGTGGCAGAAGTCTGCTCAACTATCATGAATCTTAAAAAATAGTAAAAGTATTGACGCCGATAACATGCAGATAAAACCTATAAAATACGTTATTGATAAAATTGCACCGTATCTGACATATATATGTAACCTTGCTCTTGAAACCGGATTTTTCCCACTTAAAATGCAGGTATCAAAAGTTTGTGTGCTACATAAAGGCGGTGATATGTTTGACATAAGCAACTATAGGCCCATTTCAATTCTTCCTGTCTTTTCCAGACCACTCGGTAAACTTCCACATCAAAGACTCCTAACACATCTTGATAAACATGCTTTAATATCTGAATCACAATTTGGATTTCGTAAGCATCGATCTACTGAAATAGCATTGCTGAATCAAAAAGAACTAATCTTAAAAACATTCGACGCAAAAAAATAACATTGGGCGTTTTTCTCGATTACTCAAAAGCATTTGATTCAATTAATCATGACATTTTACTTGCAAAATTATCATTTTATGGAATAAGAGGCATAGCGCAGGATATTTTAAAATCCTACTTATTAAATAGAAATCAGTACGTGTCTTTTCAAAATTTTCATTCAGATAGGCTAGCCATAACATCGGGAGTTCCCCAGGGCAGCATTTTAGGCCCATTGTTATTAATTCTGTACCTTAACGACATCGCAAACGACGCTCAAAACATTGATGTAAAACTGGTAATTTACGCGGACGATACCAGCATTTTTTCTTCTCATGACAATATCCGCACTTCCATTTCTGCAATGCAAGAAGTGTTAAAACAAATTACTGCCTGGACACTGAACAACAAATGAAAGTTAAGCTGTAGTAACACCAAGGCCATTCTGTTTAAACCTAGAAATAAAAGGGTAAACGATCCACTTTGTCTTAAAATCAATGATGAACAAATTGAATTTGTAAACTTTATTAACATACTGGGTGTGTTGTTTTCACAAGAAATGAGCTCGAATGCTCATATAGATTCAAAGCTATCAAGAGCGTTGGCCTAATAACAAAGTTTAAAACAGTACTTCCTACTCATATTAAATTAACTATGTATAAATCGTTAGTTTGTTTCCATTTAAATTACTGCAACCTTATTTGGGGCACCTCAACCAAAACAAACCTGACAAAGTTGCACCTTTTACAAAAAAGGGCTGTACGTGCAATATCTTCTGTACCCTCTCTCCATCCCACTGCATCATTATTTAAGGCTCTAATCGTAAAAACAATTCAGCAAATATATGCGTTCAAACTTTTAACAACGTATCGTAGGGCTGTTCAGCAAAACAACGTTCATTTCATTCACTTAGCTAACCTAAAACATCGCATCATCCTGCTTGACCTTAGGTGAAATCAGCCCTGGGTAATCCGTCCATCCCGCACAAATTACCTCGATCAGAAGCTTCATTTTAATCTGTCCACCATACTAAACACTCTGTACAAAAAGAGTATAAATTTAGAGGCACTTTTACATAAAGGTTTAGTAAATTTTATTTTTTCTCTATGACTTTTTGAATACTGGCGTTGTTTTTATCCTGTGTGCTTTCTTTATGTGTTTGCTGACCGCTCTCGTGGTTTATTGTCGGGTATTGTGTTATTTTTTTGCCTAAAGTGTCCATTACACCAAACATTTGTTTAAAATATGTCTACGTTTATGTAATAGCTTTTTAAATTTTTATTTACTTTCTTGTTGTCCCGAACTGCAGGGGGGCTGGGACCTTCGTCAAGCTGCTACCCAGCAGCTTTTTGTCCTAAGTCCCCTGTTGTCATGTAAGGAGTTGTGACAACAAATAAAACTTGATTTGATTTAATGACCCTGCAGAGTGGCTCTAAGTAGATATTAAAAAGTAGCGGTGACATTGGGCAGCCTTGGCGTACTTAACGTAGAACGGGAATAGATCTTGAAATAGACTTATTTATAATTAACTTAGTCAATATGCTATTGTAGCAAAGTGTGATATGCCATTTTCAAGAGTTTCGCCGACCCGCATGTGCTTCAACAGGGCAAAAAGAAATGAGTGGTCTACTCTAACGAAAGCTATTTTGAGATCAGCTGTAAAATAGCTGCTGCTTCTTGTGTACGTTGGCATATCTCTAACATTGATCGAACAATGTGGAGATTTGTCCGTATACTTCTTCCTCTTATTGAACATCTTTGGTGATCCACGATGACTTGAGTTATGACAGTTTCATTTCAGAGATGTTTTGCGAAATTTTTTGTACATCCAGGGGTGAATTAAGATTTTTCGTTGTGTCGTTTTCTAAGCAGGGTAGTATTGATATTATCTCATGCAGACGTGGATGAGGTGCCTTAGTGCCTGTTGCAAAAAGATTGGTTTAATGCGAGACAAAAGCCTGGTGAATATCACTTTCATTCCTCAGTTCCTGGCCGTTCAGTTTTAGCAATGACATCGACTTTTTCGTCACATACTCTTGTTCGGAGTGTAGGAACCTCTTCGTAGGCTGCTCTCCTTCAATTAGTTGTAGAGTGCGTGTCCTCACAGCGCGCACCTTCATAGCACTTCTCGTGTTCTTCTATTTATTTTTTTATATTTTTTATTTCATTCTTGTAGATCCTTGGCTCTTGACATTCGAGATTATAAAAGTACAAGAGGGCGTTGTTTAGAAGTCTTTCTTCAGTTTCTTCGTTGCACCTTTTTATCGAAGATGTCTCGATAGCTAGTTCTCGAATTCTAATCTTAAACTGTTCCCACTATTGGCACCACCCAGTTTTGATGTGTCCAAGGTCATTTATAAGGCTTTCTGCGGCTGTTTGAAAAACATAATTTTCTAACAGGCTTTCGTTCATCTTCCAGCCTTCCCATGATTGCGGCTTTTCCTTTATTCGTTTTCGGTTCGAACCTATACACTAACCATGATCATGCAATGATCTGAGAAATATGCAGGAATTACATTATAGTTACTAAATGAACTGCTAGCCGAACCAGACACATAGATACGGTCCAAACGCGTATGCGATGATTCCTGAAAGTGCGTATATTGAAGAACATTTTTTTGTTGTTGTGAAAGTGTCCAACAGGTCGCAACCCGAACGAGAGCTTGAAGAATGTCTACACTTGGATTAACGATTGTCTTGCTCGGAATTCTATCTTTGGCATACAATACGCAGTTAAAATCTCCAAGGAGAATAACATCGAATCTTGTGTCGGCGTGAATCCTCACTTGATTGAATAAGGTTTCGCTTTGCGCGGAGTCATTGTACGCGTAAACAACAACTATGCGCCAAGGGTGACCATGAATGAGGACATTTGCAACTAAGAGCTTACCTGCATCTGCACCTTCAACTAAACTGCACATGCGATATTCCAAACTTTATTTTAAACAAAATGGCGCGTCCAGCAGAGTAATCGGTTGCTGTGCAGTGGTATATATCGTATGAACTTGACCATACGCTGTTAGCCGATAACAAAACGTTGTCCTCAGAAACTTTAGTCTCTTGCAATGCGTCTATGTCAGAATTGTGTGGTTCTAGAAAACGATATAGCTAGTATCGCTTTTTGCGTGAATACCGCGTACGTTAAGGGAGCATATAGTAAAAACACTTATCTGGGTGGTGCCAAAGCTGACTGTAACCATTTAAACAATTGATTCAGATCGGAGACGGTTTGGTTTCTTCCGCTCCTTGAACTTCGCCTTTCCACGTTGTTCTTGGGTCTGGACGTCTTCCCTGCTCAAGGGGAGATCTTTGGAGTAGCAGGGACCTGCTGTTAAAGGTGGTGCCGATGGCGTCGACTCTCGCCTTTTTGCACGACCTTTTATCTTTTGTCTCCGTCGCAGCAGGCGGAGTAATCTGTGTGGGAAGCTTTCTTGTCTCCTTAGATTTAGTGAGTGGAGCTTCAGATTTGGGGTCGTTTGGTGGTTCTTGGATTAGGACATCGATTGCGCAAGGCTTAGTTGCCTCCTCTTGCGGCCCTGAGGAGGCCTCGCATCAGTCATTGAGATTTTCTTGAGATTCCTGAGAATCATCCAGAGGTTCCAAGTCCTTAGTGAACATTCCCCCGACATCTATGAGGTTTTCACTTACATCAGCCGATGGCGAAGCATTACCCAGGAGCTTGGAGGCATAGGTTATAACGCACTCTTCGGCAGTGTTGCCGTTCGACGGTTGGTGAAAGTAGCCAAAAGACAGGTCACGAATAGCCGAAAGGAGCCATTTTATTTGTCTTGATGCCAAAAATTTCGCCACCGTTTTTTCTAAAAAGGAATCGTCGTACGAAGTGATAAAATGAGGCTATGTACAGTCTTAATCAACGTGAATAAATGCTCCCGCATATAGAGTAATTGAGGGTAAGTTTTTTTAAGCAGCTCGATGGGCACGTCAAATGTGGAGGTCATTCTCTCTTGCAGCCGCAGCCCCAACTTTAGTCTCAGAATCGCCACAAGGACGTCCAGCTTCATCTTGTTTCTCAATATTTTTTGTTAGTGAAACTTGAGAAAACACGAGCTCAGAATCCGTATTGGATATTGGAGGCGACAGGAGTCGCAACGCACCTTCTGCGAGATGCGGAAAAGGGCACACTTTAGAAGTGCTACTGTAAGCGGCCGCTCCGTGCCAGAAGTTGAGGTAGGTTGTACGGTCCAGTGTGCTCGGAACTGACTGCAGGTGTCGAATTTATGATTCTAGCTCAAGAAAAGAACAGCCAAAAAAGTGAAGTAGGAGTCTCAGTATGTCTGCTCGGCTCTTGTCACTCTCTATGGTCTCTGGGTTTATGGCATTCAGTCTTCGAAGTGCGGATGAAGAATTAGGAAGCTGTAGTTGCATCTGGACTGCCATTTGCTTTAAGAAATGAAAGCAGCGTTCGCGAACATTTTTTTTAATCTTCAATTGGAAGTTTCTGAAGACGACTCCCAGGTCTGCTGTTTCTGGACTGAGGAAGATAGATCTTATGTTGACCAGGCCCAAGGATAGCAAGCTTGTCGATGTTGTGTCGCAACACTGACGGGATCAGAATTCTCTTCAAGGTATCTAGGTACCAGTTTTCATGCTCCTGAAAGAGTGCCAGCGGGTTAGCGATTGCTTTGAAACATGATGTTGACACGTTTTACGCGGTGGAGAAAAGAGGAAAGAAAATCTAGGTATGCGTAATTCTTTGGATGTCGATACATTTCACGCAAAACGCGGATGTTGTAGTTGCGGTCTTCTGCTTTGGCAAAAAAGCCTGCCAAGGCGTCGAATTGTGCCAAAATTCTTTCAATGCAGTCTGCGATTGCAAGCCGCCTTGTTTGTGAAAGTGCTAAACTTTTGGGCGGGTTTTTTTCTTCACAGCTTGTTCTCATGCTGTCATGCAGCTTTTTATAGACCTCTTGTCTGCAACTGCTGTGCGCGAAGTAGTTGTGGGTTTCTCGAACCATGTGCTCTACGCAAAGGGGACTGCTTCCATTGCCTTGGATGCCACAAGGTCAAGGCTGCGACATGAGCATTTTATCGTTATTAGGTTTTGATTGTCTTGACGAAGGCGACTGAAAAGAGAATTGTGTTGGACACACAGTTGTAACGAAGCTTACCATTAATCTTGCTGTCTTTTCGACACTCGTTGCGGAAGCTTTTTTTTTGCACTGGCGTGCTTTCCCATGCCGATTGCCTTTCACACTGAATGCTTTTTGCTACTAGAATAGGCTGCGCTTTACCGTTGTGGCCATGTGATTGCCTGAGTATTCAGTATCGTGATAGTCGGGAAGTGTCAAGTCCTTTAGAGCGCAGCTCTTAGGTGCCCGTTTCCGGCCTGAGCGGCGTCGCCGTCGGCGTAACCGCGCGGTGCATTATGGGAAATGTCCCATAATGCACCGCGCGAGCCCCTCCCCCCGGGGTCACGGGACCTCGGGGGGGGGGGCGTCACGTGATCACCAGGTCACGTGACCCCCGAGGTCACGTGAGCCCCGAGGTCACGTGACCCCCCAGGCCACGTGACCCCCCGAGGGCACGTGACCTCGTGGGGAGGGGGTCACGTGACCCCCCAAGGTCACGTGACCACCCCAGGTCACGTGACCCCCGATGTCGCGTGACCACCCCAGGTCACGTGACCCCCGATGTCGCGTGACCACCCCAGGTCACGTGACCCCCCAGGTCACGTGACCCCCAAGTCACGTGACCCTCTCCCCCCGAGGTCACGTGACCACCCCCGTAGGAGATTGAAGAATGAGGGGAGGAGGAGAAAAAGGAGGAGGAGGAGGAGGGGTATACCCTCCCCTGAGTACCCTTCCCTCCTCCTCCTCAAGAGCTGTCCTCCAATTCGGCGTTACAGGGAGTTGTAAACGGTTTCCACTTTTTAGAGCGCAGCTCTTAGGGGCCTGTTTCCGGCTTGAGCGGCGTCGCCGTCGCCGTCGGCGTCGGCGTAACCGCGAGGTCACGTGACCCCCGGAGTCACGTGACCCCCGAGGCCACGTGACCCCCCAGGTCACATGACCCCAAGGTCACGTGATGCCCCCCGAGGTCAGTGACCCCCGGTCACGTGACGCCCCCATTGTCACGTGACCCCCAGGCCACGTGACCCCCCCCCCCCCCGAGGTCACGTGACCCCCAGGTCATGTGGCCCCAGGTCACCTGACCCCCTGGTCACGTGAGCCCCCACAGGTCACGTGACCACCCCAGGTCACGTGACCCCCCCCCCCCCCCCCCCCCGAGGTCACGTGACCGCCCCATGCCTTCCCCTCCTCCTCAAGAGCTGCACTCTAATTCGGCATTACAGGGAGTTGTAAACGCTTTTCATTTCTTCTTATCATTTTTAAAGCCCGTAGTAATGCCTAGAAATAATACCGCGTATCATTCCTGGCACTGTTAGAAATCAAAAGCAAACAACGTAAGTTTGCCAAGACTGGTTCTAACGCAGCTGTTGCTTCCGTTTATATTATGTTTGTGGACTTGTAATTGACAGCTCTTTCAGTATCGTGATGACCAGAACGTGCCACGTCTTTTTCATAATTTCCTTTTAAAGGTATTTGTAATGTCAGAAAGAATGTCATCTTTCTGCCCGAGTATAAACATTCTTCGTACTAAAAATTCGCCAGAATATAAATTAAAAGTAGCCAAAAAGTAGCCAAAAAGGCCAAGGAGCCAACTTAAAATTTTTGTCGCCAGACCGTGCTCAAAAGTAGCCAATTTGGCGCGAAGTAGCCACCAACGGCAACACTGTTCCTCGGTGGAATGGCCGTACCGCCAGCACTGTATGCAGCGTGTTGTAGAGCACCTTCGACTATTGTGGCCAATCGCTTTGCAGTGCAGGCAGAGTGGAGGTCATCCGGGAATGACCACCGGAGTATTCACTCCGTAGATAATGAGCGTGTGTGGGACCTTATCAACCGAGAGGTGATCCTTGAGTACTAGTGTTACAAATCTAGTCAAGGTGTCTGTCTCCTGGAGATCTGAAAATCTCCACCTCTCTCTAGTTATAATCTCTTTTACCGTTCCAAATGGTTCAAGCCCCTTCTTGACCTCGCTGTCCGGTAGCTGAGGCGGTAGCCATAGCAGTTTCATTTTGATTTCATCCTCTGTAGGATCGATCACGAGGCACTTCTCTTTGATTTCGAGTTCTTCATGTGATTTTACCTTGTATTTTGCCGCGCTATTGGCGAAGACGGCCATCCAAACATGGCTCATTTGGAGAGGGCCTAAGGCGACAAGATCTTTCCGGTCAGTTATTGAAAAAAAATGAAAGCCGTTTACAACTCCCTGTAACGCCGAATCGGAGCGCAGCTCTTGAGGAGGAGGAGGGAAGGGTACTGAGGGGAGGGTATACCCCTTCTCCTCCCTTGTGATCCTGCCTGCTACTCCTCCTCCTCTCTTCCCCTCATCCTCCTCCTCCACCCCCTCCTTCTCCTTCACCTCCTCCTCATCCTTCCTTCTCCTCGTCCCCTCACGGGGTCACGTGACCTCGGGGGGAGGGGTCACGTGCAACTCAGGTTGCATTCGACGCAAGTTGCATGCAACCTGAGTTGCATGCAACCTGAGTTGTATGCAAGGACGGACAAACCAGCTCCTTTGCGCCCTAACCTTCTGCTCAGATATTATGCCTAGAACGAAATTTGAAATATACCCGTCGTGTTCAAAAATAAGCTAAATATGATCCACAATATCCGTAAATGGCAATCGCACATTTGTATTTTGAGCCCGATGGTTGTATTTTTTGTTATAAACGGCCCACTCTGGCAAGCGCTCGGAGAGCAGCCAGCGGAGAGCACGTGACATCCGCCGCAATCGTGACGTAGATTGTCTCAGGACCAGCAAAGCTGCGACAAGGCTGACGTCGAGAGGATGTCCTTGCCGTTCCAGCCGAAGCGACCAAAGCACGACAGCGATCGGGCCACCGATCGCTGGCGTGCTTGACGGGTTAATAGGGAGTTGTAGTAGACCGTTTCGGCAGCCCGCTAAGCACCCGGATAGCGCTCTGTAATCCGCCACAAGACCTTGAACTTTGCAGACAAGGCTGACGGCGCGCATGCGTAGCTGCGGCGTTTTCTTTACCGATACCGTAACGGAGGAGAAAAACGATCTACTACAACTTCCTAATATCCTATAATCTTGTAGAGGAACAATAGTGACGTCTGGGACACACAGAAGAGGGTCTCGGGAAGAGGGGAGTTCCTCCTTTTCCTCTTTTCTCGTGGTGGCCGGAGGCGAGACTGTTATCGTCACTACCTGTCAAGGTTCCTATACGGGCATTGCAAACGAGGCGTTAGCGACATCCACCATATGCTCGTTTAATTCGTTTTAAAATTCCTTTCCTTGTCTTTTTCAACAAGAGTTTGATGTGTCTGATGTGATACTGCCTCCTTGAGCACGAATAGACCAAGAAATAAGCGCCGAATTTTCGTTGTAATATCCCTTTAAAGGGTAACTGCAAAGAAAAAAAGTTTTTTTTTTTTTTTTTTAAGCAGCCTGACTGGGACAAGCATGTCTCAAAACAATTTTTGCGCGAAAAAAAAACTTTCTACAGCAATATTTATTGCGCGAGACTGATTTTAGTTTGCCGCTATTTCGTCCGTTTTAAATCGCGCGCCACAAAGTGGGTATTATAAGTCACGGAGTGGCTGCTATACGTCACGGACTGGCTGCTACACGTCACGGAGCGACCTTGGAGCGATGTCCAATAGCAACTCTTCTCATTGGCTAAGAGTTTGATTGACAGCTTAGATCTTGGTTGTTAAACCTTTGTTATATGTTGTAATTTCCTTTTGAGCGAAATATTTTTACGTTTAAAGAATAACCCATGTAATTAGAGTAATAATTATTTTTAAAAGGTTTACAAGAGGGGCACTTCCGTTTGGATTCATACCATAACAAACAAAATCTTCGCCATTCTTTTCATGGCCGCCGAAGTCTCTGCTCCTTCCTGTCTCGCCTACTTCGATAGTCTTCGCCGAAGTGATCACTGTTTCGTGTTGACCCAGCTGCTTGAGTGAGACTTCCTGAAGTGAAGAAGTGTGTGTTTAGCAACTGTCAGTGATAGGAAGTGACGCGGGGTTTTTGGCTTTCCTAATGCGGTTTGTTACTTTCGTTTTCCTCTTTGCTTTCTTAGCGTTTTTTTTTTTTTTTGCTTGCGCGTGCAAATGCCGTTTTTTTGGAGATGTCAGCTTCTTTAAAGCGGCACCGTTGCTCTGCGGGAAACGTCCGCTCCGCAGACGTTTCCCGTGGCCTTACCTTCCCTCGAGTCATATAGACGAGCCCGTCGAGTCTTTCCCCCCCCCCCCCCTTCACACTCACCTCACGCGCCACCAAGGCACCATCCTCTGCAACGCCTAAAGTAACACTCTTCCCACCCCAGCCCGCATTCACCTTCTACGAGGTCTACTTCCTGACGATCCTCCCCCCTGCATCCACTGTGGCGACCGCCGAAATACCCATCACATCTTATGGATCTGCCATCCTCCTCCCCCATCCCTCCCTAACCCCACCTCCCTGTCCTTCCCCCCCAACCCCGAGTGGCTGACTACGGCCACCACATTATCGGACCAAGTTTACCTGGCTGCGTACATCCAGTCCTCTCTGGAGTACGCCACCAGAGGGGGCCTGGACTGAGGCCTCCTGCTCATATTCTTTGGGCCTAATAAAGTTTCATCTCTCTCTCTCTCTCTCTCTCTGTAAAGTGGTTCCAGTTGAGTGATCGCGACAGCGAGTCTTCCAGCAGTCATGTCGCCCTGAAAGGAATCCTATTTGGCTGGAGGCAATCGGGCGTTCGCGAAGCGACAAACGGCCAGGTATGTTCTCGTCATTTCGCTCCGGAGGCCTTCGAGATTCGCACCGGGTGCACCGAACGTTCGCGACTGAGACACAGCTGTTGCGTAAAAAATCTGGCACAGCCAGGTTATTACGTAACAGCTGTCCGCAGAAGCCTTCGGACGTCCAAATTCTGCGTTAGCCGACAGATTTTGTTTTCTCGGCTTCCGAACCATCTTACGTAAAGTTGTTTAAATTGAATGTGTACTGTTATCGTAAATCTTGGCTGTGATTGCGCCTTTGTAGATCATCTTATTCGTTTTGCTGGAGAGACGCAAACGACGGGCATTATAAAATCGTTTGCACATTCCGCACACCTCGTAAAAGCACTCCCCCCGTCACCTTGCGAAAAGCGCAAAACACGGAGTCCGCACCATGCTTAAATCCCAGTCTTTTACCTGCTTTAGAGCAGCTTGTGCCTGCTAGTAGGTGTGCCTCCTGAAACTGCTGCTTAAAACCAGGGGCAGTGCCAGAAAGAAGAGGCAAAGTTGGGAAAGCTTGCTCGCCCTCCGCAATTTTTGAACTCTCAAGTGATTGTACCATAATAAATGCACCAACGCCACTTCCCAAAATAAAAAAAAGCACTATCTTCACTACGTAAAAGAATGGTCTCAGTTCATGCATCTGTGGGCGGGTAGGAAATCTTGCCTAAATTTATTCGCACCGCATGATGAGTGCAAGTAACTCGCACGAGATTTACAGGAAATATCGGTGGCAACTTGTTTCCCTGAAATTCTGTATAGCCGGTCGTTTGCAGGACCGAATCATCTACTCGAGCGGTGTGCGTCGTTATGGAAACACGTCGCTGTGCACAGTCCAACAACACGAAGCATAAAAACGGCAGATTTAGGACAACAATCCGGAGTCCATCGTTCAATTAAAGCGACGTAATTTTGTTACAAACGCCCGCGGCTTTTTACTTATGGTATGCGTCGGGAATCTTCCACATTTTGAAACTGAACAAAAGAAAGATTTACTTTTAAAGACATTGCTGCGTCCTTCCGGACCAGCTGGACCGGATCAGCTGACGATGACGGGACTGGACCCGTTGAACCTTAACCCCACAACAACCGATTTGAGCTCCGTGTTAGTGTGAGTTTCTACTTCCAAGCACCGCACCACACCACGAACGTTTCAGTCCTTTGTCGCATCGTCGTGTTGCGCCAAACAGAACGAGATCGCCGAAGTCAACGCAGCGCTGTCGTGAACGTTGGCTTGTGGTTGCGCACTCGTGAACCCTGCGACTCCCTTCGCTTTCAAAGCACACACGACGACTACGGACGATACTTTCCTTCTTCTGGGAACATCACAGGGGCACTTATACGGTCACGTCTTCGCTACATGTGCTCGCAAACCGCGGAGCTTCTAGCGTGCTGCCAAACTAAAACAAAACCGGCGCCATGTTGAACGTGCGCTGTTGCCAGATTTTCTCCGACCAAACAAAAGCAACGAAAGCAAACCGGCTCTAGCTTCCAGCGTAAATCGGACTCCGTAAGTGTGACGTCATGGGTCCAAACAAACCGTTGCTAGGGTGGTTGTTATGGACAAATACACGTGGCTAGGTTTTGCTATGAAAACCCGACCGCTAAAAAATCAGGAGTAGGATTTAAACTTCTAGAAATCACAGATATAAAAAGCTTGTATATCATACGAGGGGCGTTCATAAAGTTCGTATCATTGTCACGAAGGAATAGAGATTGATCAATCAAACTTTAGTAGGTGTTGATACTTTCTCTACATGTTCGCCACCAAGCACTATCCACTTTCGCAAGCGATGGACCACATGCCGGAGGCCATTGTTTTAGAACTCCTCGTTTTGAGTGTTCAGGAATCGCACCACTTCAGCAATAACTTGGTCGTCGTCCTTGAAATGCATTCCTCTTGTTTGGCCACACTGGAAGCGTCAACGCAATTTAAAGGGAAGATGGGGCACTTCTGCATTTGAGAAAAAACGCTTGAATTGCGTTCATTTTGCCGTTAGAATAACAGATATCACAATTATATTTCAATGCGACGCGCCGGAGAGCCATAAGAGCGATTTCAAAATAGGGCTGAAGCCCCGCCTCCCTAGCCTTGGGCAGCCAAAAGATCCGTCGATGACGTCACGTACGGCGACTTTCTTTTGCGTTTTCTCGCGTTTAACAATACTTGCGCAGAAAATGGTTTGAGTATTCGGGTTCACGGGGTAAAAATACACTAGAATTCACTTCTAACTCATTTTTTTCAAGAAGCTCCCCAGCTTCCCTTTAACCATAGTTTCATAAACTTGGGCGTTTGCCAGAACAATGCTCCCAGATTTTTATGAATATCCTTGGCATTGCTTCCCCTCAAATGAAAAAGATGGATCACTGCATGTGCTTGGCTCCGACGGGTGGTGCCATTTTGGTTTCGTCTCCCTAGCGGCGTTCCGCGCTACTATAGCACGCAATGTGTACACTGTGCGGAAACTAGAGGGACAAGCGCTCATGTTGATGCCTGTTTTGTTCCGCTTTTTTATTTTTTTTTTTGTGCCGATAATACGAACTTTATGAACGCCCCTCGTATATGTTTCGTCAGAAGTGTGCCGGTGATCGCTTGTTTCTGAAATATTTACGTCTGCAACTTTCGGTCTTCAAGATGTCTGCAGCAGACGACGAATGCAAAAAGTATGCCGTCTGCCACACGCCGGCCGGCCAAGCCGGCGCCGTCGTTTGAATCGTAGGAATAAAGACAATATTCTGATATTGCATTTGTTTGAAATATAATAAGTTTCAGACACTTATAAAAATTCATAGTGGGGTGCGATGCAAAATATGGTTTATCGAAAGTCCGGGCGTCAATCGAGATGATCGTCTGCTGAAAGATCGCATTGCACTCGTAAGAAAAGCATTTCAGGCGATCGGTTGAGATCCCACATTTTGTTTGC
The DNA here is from genome assembly GCA_013358835.2 of Ixodes persulcatus. Taxonomy (NCBI): domain Eukaryota; kingdom Metazoa; phylum Arthropoda; class Arachnida; order Ixodida; family Ixodidae; genus Ixodes; species Ixodes persulcatus. The sequence continues at coordinate 17,376 of JABSTQ010011171.1, forward strand.
GGACTCACGCTATGGGAGGGTGCTTCGTACCTGATTGTAAACATCGCGTGGGGAAAGATTCTTGCAGTTTCTTCAGATTTCAGAAAGACCCCAAAGCGCGAAAGAACTGGATAAAAAAAAAGAACACACATTAGGTGAGTTTATTACAGATTGTATTCGCATCGCGGGTTCGATGGAGATCTTCACCAAAAGAGCACATCCACGCAAGGAAAAAAAAAAAAAAAGCAAAATACTGCGAAATCGCGATAGACACGCAATTCTTTAATAACCTGACAACCTCAATAATAATAAAAAACGACCCACCTCGACGGCGTACAATTTGTTTCTCATGCTGGCCTGCACTTCGCCTGTATAATGCACTTCAGGTCGTCGTCGTAACTGATCTGCATGACGTCGTCTGATTTAACTGCATTTTCACCCCTCTAAAGTAAGCTGGGTTCTTCACAGAAAAAAAAAATAAAACTCACATTGCGGAGGCTTTTACGGTCATGACGATGCACTAGTTTTTGTCCCTCGTTTACCGACGCAATTCAATGAAGATGCCCGCTGCAACAGAGCTAGGCCAGCAAATGTATTGTGTCGTCTGCTACCGAAGCAAAGCGGAGTGTAATACTTCAGAAATGGCTTTCCTCGCTGCAATATGACACAGAGACGACAAGAACATCTTCATAACTAGATATCAAGAAGTTAAGTTGCTTACAAAAAATTATTTACTTACTTGTAAGCAAAAATCTAGCCTCATGTGGAGTCTCCATGCATTGGTCCATAGCAACGTCCCTAGCAACGATTTGGTTTGGACCCGGACGCCATGTTGTGACGTCGTCACTTACGCGGTCAATTCCTGCCCTCCCTTCCCCCCTCCCCTTCCCCACCATCCTTCCACACCATCATGGCCAATTCAGCATGTGCCCAGAAAACAGATCTTTTTGCTTTGTAGAAGGACCGACGTTTAGCTTACACATTGCCCAGTCCATTCTTTTTGATCATGTAGGCCTTTAAAATTTTCCTAGTCATCTGGTCTACCCCTTTCCAGCACTAATGACGTGATGGAAGTCGGTCTGGCAGCCACAATCTGCACAATGAGGTGGAAAGTGCCCCCCAGTTGTCAACCCCAGATGCTCACACAAGCTTTCATTTATACATCGGCCCGATGATCGGTTACCGAAGACTGGCCACACAAAAGCAGACGATGAATGGCCTCGCCAAGGTCCAAGTTAAGCAGCCCTAGTCCCGCAAATGTTTAGCAAAATGCATTTATTTGGCCAAACAAAACAATCAAATGGACGGCTAGCAATCGACTTTCCACCAGCCCGAGTAAGGCTGATCAACGGGCACTTACACGGCCATCCATTAGGTGAATGCAGGTTCACTGAACGGCCGTAGTCGTACAAAGACCGTTTTGGATCATTGCCCATTCTTCGGTTACCGAAAACTGGCCATACGAAACTGACTGCCAACTGATCAGTGGTCAAAGATTGACCACTGATCAGTTGGTTCAATGATTCAATAAAAATTTTAATGTGATATATTCTTATTATTATCTGCAGATTCAACGAAAGGTACAGCGACGACATCAGATAAGCATTCATCGACTGCTTTCGTGTCGACATGGAGCCCGGCTTCGGGGTCCCGTCGTTTGTGACGTCACATAAGCGCTCAAGTCGACCTGTGATCCAGTATCGAAGTAAACGATGGGAGAACGCTGTGCTCGAATTTTTTTACAAGTCAGCACACCCAAAGGATCCCAGCACAGTCTACTATAGGTGTATCGCCTGCTACCGCCTGAGTCAGCAAGTCTGACCAACTGAGAGGTGCCCAGTGGCTCACCTGACACTAAGAAACCGCGTGCTGGCCACCGATCCAGATCGGCCGTCGACATCCCACAGCTGCAACCCGTCTGGAGACTCCAATGCTTCCACCGTTCTCTCGAAACGCTTCATGTATGAAGTACGGACAAACGTCCGCAGCAGCCGAAAAAGACCGAGAGAAGCATTTGACGAAGCCGTCTCCTCTATTCCTGAAAGGTTTGCCGATTATGACGACACCGTTCGAGGGGAAATTCAAGCACAACTCAACAGTGGCTACGGATTTTCTACCAAGCGACGGTGCCTTTCACGGAATAGACACCACGCGGCGTTGAAAGGAAACACTCTTGACGCCATTCTAACTGAGCTCCGTGTCACTACGGATTCGCAAGTGTTTCTCCAACTTGAAGACAAGACTCAAGGACGGCGGACACTGGTCTTCTACGCCGAGAAGGACCTCGATGCCCTGGTGGGCGCAGAACAAGTTCTGGGCGACGGGAACTACAAGTACAACCCCCCGGAGTTTCACTGCCCAGGACAGCTCTACACCCTCCACACCTTTATCAAAGGGGAAGCACACCCTGTGCTTTACGCACTGATGCAAGCCTGTGATGTGCAAGCATACGAAGTCGTGTATCGGTGCCTGCAGACATCAATGGAGCGAAGATTCGGACATATTGGCACATTATCAACGACTGCTACGTGGGTGTTCGATTACGAGTCCGCAGCAATTCAAGCTGGAATCAACGTGTTCAGGACATCTTCAGGACGGCCACATACGTGAATTATTTACGTTTTCATAAAGCGGGGCACACTCCCAATTCTCATGTTTTGTGTAGCGTTGCATAGGGTGAACTTGAGAAATGTAGAGCTGCCACTTATCGAAGCATTGCGCACGTGCCATTGCTCTTTAGACGTGGTGTAGCATGCATATCACTTTGAATAATCAATAATTCGCAAAAACAATTCATCGTGCTCCTTGAAGTCTCTGAAACGAGACTTCTGAAATAGCAATTGACGAGCGCCCACACGCAAAACTAAAATGCATATTTAGGACAATGCGTCATTCATTCTCTAGTACAATCATGCCTTACTCTCGAGTTGAGTAGATGAAAATGTGAATTTTTTAAGTTGGTATACGAAAACGGGGCGTGGTGTTTGCCTAATTAACATGCTTCCTTACATTCTACGTTTTTTTGCACCGCAACAGATCCGAGGGTGCGCCTTCCACTTTGCAAAGGCTATTAACGCAAGGCGGGATGAGCTGGGCCTCAAGACACTCTGCAGGGATAACCTTGCAGTCCACGCGTGGTTCACAAGAGTGAGGCACCTCCCCTTCGTTCCGGACGCCTTCCGCTTGGAATTCGCCAGCGACCTGCTCTCAGACAAGCCAAGCCTTCAGCCGCTGAACGCTGCGCGCCTGGACCAATTCGAGAGGTACCTCAGAGGGTTCTGGTTTACCAACAGCCTGCTCAAGGAAACCTGGGGGCAATTCGGCAACCGAGGTGCCAGGACAACCAACAACGTGGAGGGCTGGCACAACGGTCTGCCTAGCCGCCTGCCAAGCAGAAATCCCGACCTGGCAGAGTTTCTGCAATTCCTGAAGTCGGCTCAGCATGCAGCGCAAAACAGGATTCAAGCGCTACTGCTTGACCCTCTGGCCGTGGCTCAGCCGCAATCTCACGTCATCCAAACCAGGAACAACAAATTGCACCAAGAAATTGATGCCTTTGCATCTTTCATCAGCTCTCACCCGCCCACGTTTGTTGATGTCCGGAATTACATAGACAGAGTTGCCAGCAGTGGCGCGCTCCCAGTCTCACATTGAGCTGACTAACGGCGCTTGAAAAGGCGACACTATTTTTGCATGTGGAATAAACATACTTGCATTAAACCACGTGTCATTTTTTAATCCGTTCCATGCTGTATACACGCTGTATGGCTTGCGTTAAGAACGCTTATTATGAAAGTTCTTGCAACCCTGTTTAATGTTGCTTATATCAAGTATGATCGAGTCAGATATGGAATAGAAACGCGCGAAAAACTGCGGGAGGCACAGAATGCGCCGACCCCTGTCCAAGGCCTTCTGACTAGTGCCACTAGCAGTGACTTTAATTATAACGAGAGTGCAGTCATCTGTCCTCTTCATCGAGGGAAGGAAGCTAGGATGGCAGCGAACAAAGTATGCGATGCCGAATCTGAAGCATGCTGGGTTTCTTCGTACACACTGCGTATTCATGTGCTCGCCCGGGGGAAAGATTCGGGGCGGACGACTAAAATAAGGTAATGACGAATGCACGTGCAATGAGTCATTTCTTGAGTCTCGTTTTAAACGCTTCTGCTGCAAACGTCCGCATGTGAACCTCGTGGACCTGGGCACGAAGCACCCTCGTTGGTTTTTATACATTAAAATTGGCTCAATATAAGATAACATTGTAGAGGCAAAAAGATACAGACGAAAAAGAAGACAAAGTACACAACCTTTCTTTTTTTCTTTTTTTTTCGTTCGTGTCTTTTTGCGTTTTTCATTCCAACTACCTAATCCAAAGTTTTAGTTAGCGCTATTTTATCTTTGCTTCAATCACCTTATCCTAATTACAAAATCTATTATTGCATTTGCTGCCGTTATTCATCACGTTTAATTATATTGCCTTAGGTGTCTCCGAATTCGCAGGTTAAGGAAGGAAACCTAAGGCGGCGGTCCCACAGCCCCAACCATAATACCGGTGGCAGCTGTGCTAACGCTCCTGTTTGCGGTGCAAATGTCGCGTCTGTGCGCGTGTTACGTATTGCCGATTCATCATTACTCTTTTAGTGCAAAATATGATACGCATGCTTTCCAGACAACACCCGACATCCTCAGGACGTCCTCAAAAGGTACAAACGTCCTCACGGTTTTCAAGACGTCCTCAAGACATCCTGAGAACGTCAGTCGCTGGATCATCCTAGAAACGTCCTTCCGAGGACTTATTGAGGACGAAGGATTCAAAGTTAGAGGTAAATATACGTCCTCAATTTGATTGCGTTATTAAAAAAATAAATTAATGAAATGGCGGTAGTATACACAGATCATGTTTACTGCTAACCTAAATTTTACATACAAATTATTACACGTAGTTGTGTAAGTTTAGGACATATTTTAACTATAGTTTTGATCAAATAATTCTTTATTAAAACCAGGACGCACTACAATTATTATTAGTTTTGTATTTGCGCAGTATTTCGGAATTCAGTTCCATTGGCAACATTCATTCTAGGTGGCGCAAGCTACCGCCTACTACAAGGCGTACCGTTATTGCAATTATCCACCCATCCGAGAGACCCAAGCAAGCTAAGCCAAGCCAGGACAGAAACAGAAATAGCCTCGAGTAGGGAGCCTTCATGTGCGCACGGGGAAACAATGAGAGGAACAAAATGGCGGTAGAAGAGGGTGTGGGAAAGGGAAACAGGCAGTTGGCATCACTCTATGCGAAGCGCACATGAAGGCACCCTAGCCTCGAGGTTGATGATGGCTTGATAATATGTATGCTTGGGCTAGTTGTTAATTCATGCTTGGATGGAACAGCGCAGATACAGTCACAATCACAGGCACACAAGAAGGAAAGACTCGCAGCGCTGACTAACAACTCAGTGATATATTTCTTCTTCCTCAAATCGTCATCTTCTTCTCCTTCACCGTTAATGAGAACATTTGAAATTTTTAAACGCCAGAAACCAAATAGCCAATAAACATTAATAAATAAATAATTCATAAATAAACAAATAACAATTAAAAAAACTATTTTTTTTAAATTTAAAAATAAAATTTTTAAAGTTTATTTTTAATTTTAATTTATTAAAAAAAATCATTTCTTAAATTTATTTTTTAATTTTTTTTGTTTTTTGTTTTGTTCATTTTTAGTTGTCATTTATTTATTTATTTATTATTTACTTTTTAATGTTTATTGGCTATTTGGTTTCTGGTGTTTAAAAATTTAAAATGTTCTCATTAACGGCGAAGGAGAAGAAGATGACGATTTGAGGAAGAAGAAATATATCACTGAGTTAGTGCTGCGAATCTGTATATCCGCGCTGTTCCATCCAAATTGATGATGGCAGCAATGCAAGGCAGTGACAAAGGTTAGTGTTTTTTTATATGTAGTACTTCTTCGAAATGGCGGAAAGCAGTGAACGGCAATTTCGGAGGGAAAGATGCCGGCGCTTAAACGAATGCTTCGAGCTTATCAACTGTGCGAAAATAGACTCGGTAGCAAGGGCATCTTCCTCGCACGAACAGCAACCGCCACAACCATATCCTCGGCGGTGTGTTTTTTTCCTTAGTTCGATAAAGATGTGTGTGTGCCGTACCAACGTTTTCTGCTGTGTCTGTCATCACAAATCAATGTTTCAGGGGCAGTGAAAGCAAATGTTGTTGTGCAAACAAAGCTGACGTGGAGACCATCATCAAAGTGTGGCTGCGCCACGCTGGAGAGAAACTGAAAAAGCTGCAGTCAAAAGCCGGAGATGTTCGACATGATGGTAAGTTTCTCACATTACCTGTTTTATTATGAATGCTTTTGGAATTGATTTTTTTCTAGATCCTGCTGACTATTCGGACTAGTGCTGGCCAAGATGCGAAGTCAGACTGCATGACTGGTGCAGACATTGAAAAAAGTCATGTATAACATTTGCTCTCCAATAAAGTATTTCTTGAACAGTTACCTTTGTTTGCAATATTGAAAGGCATGATCATGCTCATAGTTACAGGCTAAGAACATGGGGCAAGGAAAGACGCAGAGGAGAAAGCAGACGGGATGCTGGAGGGGAGAGGTTTTCTTCTCTCCTCTTCAGCATTCCGTCAGCTTTCTTCCCTCTTTCCCTTGCCCTATGTTCTTCCTCTCACTGACTAGTATCTAGAATTAGTGTGTGAATTTCACTTTAAAATTGTACACAACAATGAATTTCTTTCTGCAGGCATGTTCAGGTTCAAAATTCAGTTGGAGAAAACTTAGAAACAATAAAAAATGAAAGCATCCTAAAGGCCCGTTCCCACTCTTGCAACCGAGTGCGACCGAGGGAGACAAGACCGGTTTTTAAGCCTGTTACGACGTCTTAGAACCAGCTCCGCAGCAGCGCATCCGGTCCTAAGACTTCGCAAGAGGCTTAAAAACCGGTCTGGTCTCTCTCGGTCTTACTCGGTTGCATATGTGTGAACGGCGCTTAACAGCTCAGTGAACAGCTACACCTGCAGTGCATTGTCCTAAAAATGTACTAGAAAAATCCTTGGCTGCCCTCCTGAGGACGTTCTGAGGATGTCCTGAGGCCGGACAATAGGACGTTTTTAGGATGCTTCCAGGATCATTTGAGGACATCCTCAGGACATCATAATGTCCTCAAAAGGTTGTCCTGAGGACATCCTGGGGATGTCCAAGTGTTGTCTGGGCTGAATTGAAATACGAGTATCAGCTGCTTAGTGGGGCGCCAGAGGGTTAAATGCTCCTTGGCTCAAGAAGCGCTTGCTTAATTTTCGTAATTTTCCTGCAGCCTGTGTTCTTGACCGAGCAGGCGATTGGAGCTGTTTCTTAAACGCGGATCCGCACAAAAGCTAGATTTCGCGGACAGATAAGTCGCATGGTCGAGGCATGCGAGTCAGCTGAAAATTACTCTCGGTGGAACAATTCTGTAGTCATCGCCGCTTTCCTTAGATGTTCAAAACTGATTAGAGTCTATTACCGTCTCTCCGGAGCCCATAGTTTCGGTTTTGAACAAAATCTCCGAAAGGAAAGTTTGACATGAAAAGAACAAAAAAAAACTGAGAAAACAAAACTATGCTCTGCAAGTTTATGTGCACCACTTAAAGGGGGGGGGGGGGGGGGGGTGCAACGATTTCCAGACTTCGGTCAAAGATTTGTGGAAGTTGCCCTCTGACACTTCTGAAGTAAAGAACAGAAAACCAATTTCGCCTGCGTGTCCTAGTTGTTGCGTAAAAAAAAGATAAATATTGGCATTTTGGGCACCCCTCAACTCACTCCCAGTCTTCAGGGTCACACCTGGTCGCACTCCCAGTGACGTCATTCGGAGTGCCGTGTAGGTTCCCGTGCGCTATCTCGGAGGACGCTTCCTCTCCCTCTCTCTGCTGACATTAGCGGGCGTAATGCTGCAGCTTAGAGCCGAGCGAGGTCACGTAATCTTTTCGCCGTAGTTCGTTCGGCTGCCACTTGGGGCTGCAGGTGGGCGAAAAAGCTCGACTTTTGCTTTGCGATTGTGCAGCGGAATCGCGACATTTTTAATGAAGGAGGTGTTTTCTCTATCCTCCGGGACACGATAAACAACTTAAAAATGTCAAGATGCAAATTCTTTTAATCATAAAATCGTTGCACCGCCCCTTTAACCGTTTCAGTTCAAATACCTATAAAATTGGGCATTAAACAAAAGAAAATCTATTAAATTGAATGCGCCACCCCTGCAGGCGGCCCGGCCGAGCCGACGCGACCTGGACTCAGCCGCCATGTTTGTTTGGTGGTGGCGCCCCCTATAGGTCGCTGGAGTCGCGAATATGATTATATTTATAAATTATATGGCAGGTTCGGAGTTCAAATGACTTATACTGACTATTAATGACTATTGGTCACAATTTTGAGTTATTTAATTCTTTGCGGGCTGAGTTGGCTTCTAATGGCTATTATTGGCTATTAGCGGCGAGATGTTTTGGTGGCGCCCTCCTGTGGTTCCCCCTTGTGACGTCATTACCTTGCAAACAACAAGTTCGATAGTGTTTGTTATTAGCATGGTGGAAGCTTGAAATCATTGCGCTCTCAAAGGAACACTGCGAACACCGTCAAAATTAAAGTTCTTTCATTCCTCTTATTTCCGTCAATGATAAATCCCCTTTCCGACGTCATAGTCAGCGTTCGGCCACTCGTGGAAGGCCGACCGCAGCGACGCTTTCGGTCGCGCACGGGGCTAATACAATCATATTTTTTATTTATATGGCAGATTCGTGGTTCAAATGACTTCTAGTGACTATCAATGGCTATTTATCACTATTTCGACTTACCTGGTTGTGTGCATACTGAGTTGGCCTAATATGGCTATTATTGGCTATATGATTATGTTTATAAAATATAAGGCGGACTTGGGGTCCAAATGACTTCTAGTGGCTATCAATCACTATGAGTCACTAATTCGACTTATTTGATTTTATGCAGGCTCAGTTGGCTTCCAATGGCTACTATGGGATATACAATCATATGTTTTTATTTATATGGAAGATTCGGGGTTTCAATGACTTCTAGTGACTATCAATGGCTATTAGTCACTATTTCGACTTACCTGATTGTGTGCAGACTGATTTGGCTTCATATGGCTATTATTGGTTATATTATCATGTTTATAAATTATATGGCGGATTTGGGGACCAAATGACTTCTAGTGACTATCAATGACGATCAGTCACTATTTCGACTTATTTGATTTTATGCAAGCTGAGTTGGCTTCCAATGGCTATTACTGGCTATAGGCATCTGTTATTGACCTGGTTGGCTCGAATTGCGAAAAAATGGCTATTAGTGCTTATTGGTCGCAATATTCTGATACTCTATACTTATGAAGGAAAATGGCTTCAAGTGGCTATTGTTAGCAATAGCATATCATCTTTACAATATCACCTTAAATCGCTTCAGAATGAACATTAGTGACAATTAGTGACATAGTATTCATGATGTTTTGAATATGAATGGATTCAAGTGTCTACTATTATTGGCTATGGGCAGTTCTTGGCCAAATCGGCTTGAAATGGCTATACATGTCTTTCAGCGACTATTATTGGCAATTTATGCAATTGGAGTGTGTACGATTTGAATACTTCAACTGGATAATATTGGCTATAGGCATCTATTCTTAAATTGGTTGGCTTGGATTGGCTATTATTGGCTATAATCATCTGTTCCTGACCTGGGTGGCTTGAATTGGCTACAAATGGCTTAAAGTGACTAGTATTTTTAATTAGCAGCTATTACTTTGTCTACAAACTGAAATGGCTCATGTGGCTAGTTTTCGCTATTACCATCTATTTTTTACCAGATACTCTTCAAATGGCTATGAATGGCTATTCGTGAATATAGTTGACAATTCTATGCTATTTTGGTGATTATGATTGAAAATGACTTCAAATGTCTATTATTATCTATTAGCATCTATTTTTATTAGATTGGCTTGAAATGGCTATACATGGCTATCAGCAACTATTCATGCAATTGGAGTCTGTATAGATTTGAATGACTTCAACTGGATATTATTGGCTATAGGCATCTATTCTTGACTTGGTTGGCTTGGATTGGCTATTAATGTTTGTAATCATCTGTTCCTGACCTGGGTGGCTTGAATTGGCTACAAATGGCTTAAAGTGACTAGTATTTATAATAGCAGCTATTACTTTGTCTACAAACTTAAATGGCTTCATGTGGCTAGTTTTTGACTATTGCCATCTATTTTTTAGCAGACTGGCTTCAAATGCCTATGTATGGCTATTCGTGAATATAGCTGACAATTCTATGCTATTTCGGTGATTATGATTGAAAATGACTTCAAATGGCTATTATTGGCTATTATCATCTATTTTTATTACATTGGCTTGAAATGGCTATACATGGCTATCAGCAACTATTATTTACAATTTATGCAATTGAAGCCTGTATAGATTTGAATGACTTCAACTGGATATTATTGGCTATAGGCATCTATTCTTGACTTGGTTGGCTTGGATTGGCTATTATTGGCTATAATCACCTATTCCTGACCTGGGAGGCTTGAATTGGCTACAAATGGCTTTAAGCGACTAGTATTTATAATTAGCATCTATTTCTTTCTCTACAAACTGAAATGGCTTCATGTGGCTAGTTTTGGCTATTACCATCTATTTTTTACCAGACTGGCTTCAAATGGCTATGAATGGCTATTCATGAATATCCAGAATTATACTTGCTATAGCCATTGCTAGCCCATTGAAGCCAATCTTGTCAAAAATGAATGATAATAGCCAACACCAGCTACTAAAAGCAAATCCGGTTAGTAAACACTAAAATTGCTCATAACTATCAAGACTAGCCACTAATAGCCATTTGTAGCTATTTCAAGCCAAATTAATAAAGAATAAATGCTTATGGTCAATAATAGCCACTTGAAGCCAGTTTCGTTCATAAACTGTGAAATACCACAGAATTGTCAATTATACTCACTAATAGCCATTGCAAGCCATTTGAGGCGAATCTGGCCAGAAATAGACGCTAATAGCCAACAATAGTCACTAAAAGACATTCCAGTTAGTAAACATTAAACCTGCTTATAAATATCAACACTAGTCACTACTAGAAATTTGTAGCAATTTTAAGCCAATCTAAACGCTTATAGCCAGTAATAGCCACATGTAGCCAGTTTCATCCAAAAACACTGAAATAGCACATCATTGTGAATTATACTCACTAATAGCCATTGCAAGCCATTTGAGGCAAATCTGGCAAGAAATAGATGCTAATAGCCAACAATAGCCACTTAGTCATTCCAATTATAAACACTAAAACGCCCATAAATATCAACACTAGTCACTAATAGCCATTTGTAGCCAAATCAAGCCATTGCAATAAAAATAAATGCTTATAGCCAGTAATAGCCACTTGTGGCCATTTTCATCCATAAACACTGAAATAGCCCATAATAGACCTTATTCATTATTAGCGCCATCTCTCGGCGGCCACGGGTACTATCAGAGGCTCGGCGCCATCTTTGAGGCTTCTCCACCGTCCCCGTCGCCCGCCGCCCTCCGCAGTACGAACCCCACTCCCCGCGTAGCGTTCGTGCATGTTTTTTGTTCTTTTTTTATTTTGATGGTGTCAGCCGCTGGAGAATAAGTTGCGAATATTAAGCGCAAGTTTGTTTTCAGTGGTTTCACTAAGCATCTCGTTTTATAAAAATGGGCTTCATTCCAGCACTAGAGAAGCCGGATCACGCACTTGTTTTAGAATCGTTGCCTCACCAGCTGATTATGCCTGTTCGCACAAAGAATATTTCTATGATATATTTAGCAGGGCCGTCAGCCTCTGTGTGATAGTTTGTTTTTATTTGGCATTCACGGCTGCGGGTCTAAAGATTGCGAGCAGTTTTTCACCCAGTGCGCCTTAATCCAGCATGTGCAGACCCGAATTGAAGAGTTCTATGATGGGTGCGTTGAACGTTTAATCTTGGTTCCCCGTTGTCTTAACCTTATGAATATCGCAGATATAATTCCACACACAGAAACACAAAAACATGAAATTAAATTTGTTTAATAAGTTTGTATTCAGTTCCTCGGGGAGATCACCAAATGGTAGATCAAAACAACATTAAAAGGAATGCGTGTGATACAGCACGAATTTACGATAGTAGTATTTTTTTATTGCAGGTAAAAAAAAAAAAAAAAACTAGGCTGAAGATCTACACTATACTCACACAAGTGTATGCGAGGCACACAAGCGTAAAAGGAAATGACCGGCGTGTCGTCGCGGTGCAAGTACGCGGAAAATAACGTATTAAAAAAAATCATTATTCTATGGAAGGTAAAACATTTTACTTTTATAATCATTATAATAATACTAACATATAAATTCAGTACTTGCGCATATATACTTTTGGCCCCTTGAGAGAAAATGCCTGAATAAATGTCACCGACATTTTAATGTGCTCCTCCTGGTAGTGCGGTCACATAGCTGAGCGCGCTTTTGAATTCCATGCTTACTCGCAACAGAATATGACCAGTGCTCATAAAAGTGGTTGTTTGCAGTATTGGTTACAAATGAAAGAGCTTATCCCGCAGCGCGAACCTGATCTGTTGGGAAGCGAGCAAGCAAGCGCCTGTTAAACTGGCCAACAGGTCCAGGTTAGCAGCCAAGAGCCCGCTTTTATGAATTCGGCTACATCTCGAAAATGTTTCTCGAAATGTGAGAGTCGCGAGATATTAATAATATAGCGCAAAGTAAGCGAGCGTTCACCTTTGCTTTTTAGCACCATTGCCTTTATCATTCATGTGCGAAACAAAGTTGTTACATCGCCTAGCTCTTCTGCAATTTGCATCAGCCTTCAATCAGGTTAAAAAAACCTACTTGAGCGAGAGAAAAAAAACAAAAAAAACAAGCGCAAAACAGTGTATTTAGGTGATGTTTACTGGACCTCGCCGTTGATCTGAGCGAGCGAAGCTACGATGCAAAGCCAACACCAAGCTCCCAAAAAATCACATCAAATAACAGATGCTCGCTGATGTTACATACAAATATCATGAGCCCTTGATGCTATTGCGGAAGGTGTCATGTATTAAGAAAAAGTTTAGGAGCCTTGTAAAAGCACACAACACTTACGCGCGGGTGCTCTTTTTAGGAGCATGAATAGCACAGGAAAGCGCTACGGATATTCAAACGTTGGCCATAATACCCTTAACTTGAAAAGAAAAAACAATACGATCCAAATCTTTACATCGGTTGTTTTTAATTTTATTTCCTCGTTGAATACGATAGCGGAACAGAGCAGTCGTGCGGTCGCTGCGCGCCGCTTTCACACGCCGCAAACGGCCACAGCGCTCGGCCAGTCGCCTCAAAGATGACGTTGGAAGGAAGGTTGGCGCCACGTCCGACAGATGGCGGGCGAATCTGAATAAGGCCTATTGTCAATTATACTTACTAATAGCCATTGCTAGCCATTTAAAGCCAATCTGGTCCGAAATAAATGATAAAAGCCAACAATACCCACTTAAAGCCATTCCTGTTGGTAAACACAAAAATCGCCCATACTATCAACACTAGTCACTAATAGCCATTTGTAGCCAAATCAATCCATTGCAACAAAAATAAATGCTTATAGCCAGTAATAGCCACTTATGGCCATTTTCATCCATAAACACTGAAATAGCCCATAATTGTCAATTATACTTACTAATAGCCATTGCTAGCCATTTAAAGCCAATCTGGTCAGAAATAAATGATAAAAGCCAACAATAGTCACTTAAAGCCATTCCTGTTGGTAAACAGAAAAATCGCTCATAACTATCAGCACTAGTCACTAATAGCCATTTGTAGCCATTTCAATCAAATTTATCTAAAATTTGATGCATAAGCCAATAATAGCCGCTTGAAGCCATACTCATTTTTAAGCACTGAAATACCACATAATTGTTTAATGATCTCATCAATATCCATCAGCAGCCATTTCAATTCAATCTGGTCAAAAATAAATACAAATAGCCAACATTATCCACTTGAAGCCATTCCATTTCGTAAATATAAAAATAGCTCAAGCAATAATTATCTACTAATAGCGGTTTGTAGCCATTTGCAGCCAATCTATTCGAAAATAAGTGCTTCTAGCCAATAATAGCCACTTGAAGCCATTCTCATTCATAAACACTCAGACAGCAGATAATTGCTATTATACTGACTAACAGCCATTAGTAGCCATTCAGCCAATCTGGTCAGAAATATGATCTAATAGCCAACAATAGCCACCTAAAGTCATTCCAGTTTATGAACGAAAATAGCTCAGTTTTCATTACTCATTATTAATATTTGTAAACATATCTATGAAATATATATAAAAGTGGAGGCTGATAGCCAACAATAGCCAGTTGAAACCATATGCATTCACCAACGCCGAAATAGATAATTGTCAATTATCTCATCAATAGCCATTGGCAGCCATTTAACGCCAATGTGGCCAAAGAAGATGTTAATAGCCAACTAAAGCTACTTGAAGCCGTTCATAAGAGTAAGCAAACAAAAAATCACATAATTATCAATAATAATCACTTCTAGTCACCTAGAGTAAATTCAAGTCGGTCTCATAAACAATTGATGCCTATTGCCAATTATGGTCACTTGGAGCCAAGGACATCTAATAAGACATGTTTCGGTAGGAATAAAACAAATAAATCAACAAGCTCAGAAAAGGTTAATAATTATTTAGATTGTACAAAATCGCTATAGAAATCCTGACTATTCTATACAACACACTGCATTTTGTCATCAAAATAGAAGAGGTCCAATATCACGAGCTTATGCTCCCTGTGCTCCATCAAAAAAAGGGAATATTTCATAAGCTATCAATTTCTCTAGTGAGTCAGACCCACTTGATTCATTTCCGGGAAAAGTGGCGAGTTGTCCACTCCATACCGCCAGGATCGCTTTCTACTTCCGTCTCCCATTTTACCCCGGAGTTTCCTGTATTATTCTCAATGGTATTTGGTGTGGGTGTGGACACCCATCCATCGCCGCGGCCTCAGCGACAAACTCTTAAAACTGTACTTTGCAGCACCTCGGGTCGTGGTCGGCGTCGTGATGATGCTTGCATTCCGTGGGTCACCACTTCGTAGTTGAGCTCCTCGAGGCGACAAAGTATCACTTCGTCGCCTTGGGGACTTGTGCCAGAAATCGCCGAGGTACTTCGTCGCCTCGGGAAGCTCAACTACGAAGTGGTGCCCGACGGAATGCAAGCATCATCACGACTCCGACCACGACCTTAGGTGGTTCACGTCGTTCGACTTGAGCCATTCTACACTCAATAGGACGGAGGTCTATTTATGATTCAGATGACCCCGCAGTTTACTGATTTAGCTTTGTGTTAATTTACTTAAAGGGGCCCTGCAATTACTTTTTGACTGGTTTTTAATTTGCACCGAACCTGAGCGCACTGAACGTAGTAACTTAATGAAACTTTTCTTTTCTCAAATTTCGCTTTATTTTAAAAGTTATAGGCAAATTAGAATTACAAAAACAAGCAAAAAATAACCTCCTTCATGACGTCGCAGGTCCTGGCTTGAGTGGCCGTGAACTAGAGGAAAGGTAGTGGGCTCATCGAGCGCTCACGGCTGCCGCACTCCGTGTCGACGGCTCGAGAGGGCGCCACTAAAGCATGTGTTGGATAGGCTGTACGAAGCGGGCGGCCAGGGCGGCTCGCATCGCTTTGCTTCGCGATTAAAGACTAATTCGGCATGACACATCATTGGCCACAAACGACAGCAAACACGGGGTAAAGATCAGTTCAGAACGGGATCCACTTCGCGCTGCCATACCGCCAAATGGCCAAATCGCCAGCCAAGCCCGCGCCGAAGGTCTTCGGAACGCTCGGAACCGGTCAGATCCTCGAGCCGGTATACGACGGCAGCGCCGCCGCGTACATCCGAGACCTTTCTACGCTCCGCGTTCGTCGGTGCCTCATCCCATTAGCCCTTTCTAGTATGCGCCGTTTTTTTCCGCCGCTTGGTGGCGGGTATGTCGACGGGTCATTTCTTGTTTCCGTACTTCATAAACTGCATTTGTTTCTTTTCGTATCTAAAGTACTGAACAAAAACTACTTTTATAGATAATTGAATCGGTTCGCGCCACTTATATTTTGTATTTCGACTAAAAAGGAGCTTTTAGCGGCTCTGACCAGTAATAAGCCAAGGACCAAAGACTTCACATTTCTCGCGCTTTCGGCACCGCGGGTCGCCCCCGTAGGTGGAGGAGGTTTCCGCGTCGTCCGGTTAAAATATTACGCACTGATATTTAGTTACTCTCTCCGTGCCCGCTGGCTTGCCCGAACCCGAAGAAACGTGGAAACCGCAAAAAAGGTAGACGCTTAAATATCTTTAAGTTTTGTCAGGTGAATTTTGTGTAAGAGAAATTTCATTTTTTTAGTGTGGGTGAGTGTGACGGAGTGTATTCCCGACTCATTCGTGCGGGCACGTATGTGTTTGTGTCCCACCGTGGCCTTCGCGCCAGGTTACAAAGAATCCTCGCCTCGCTGCCAGTGGAAGGAAAGAAGAGAAGTAAACAGGGCGGTTAGCCATCGCAAGCCTTCAGACGGAGAAAGTGTTTGTAGTTGTCTGTGTCGCGCACTCAAGCTGAGTTTAGATAAAACCACATGTGCCGGAACTAGTGCTGGATACTGTCTCTCCTCGACGTTGGGTCCCGACGACGGTTTGTGTGCAACTTTTAACCAGAGTCTTCACAAGCATAACAAAAAGAGCGGTTGCAGCATCATTTTTTTTAATACTCTACTCTGGTTCCTTTAAAGGGTAACCTTCAAAGAAAAAAGTGTTTTTTTAAACAGCCTAATTGGGACAAGCATGTCACAAAACAAATGTTCCGCGAAAAAAAAATTTTTTTTAGCAATATTTACGCCACAGGACGTAATTTAGTCGGAGTCAGAACCTCTTCATATTTGAAACTCCCGCTCTTTCGACCCCCGCGGAGGAGAAGTACGCCCCGCCCCTCACTCTCCTTGCGTTGCGGAGTTGAACGACGCAGCGTCTCGACTTCCGGTAAGATCTGGCAACAACGCACGTTAAACATGGCGCCGGTATTGTTTTGGACACCAGAAGCTGCTCGGTTTGCGAGCTCATAGCGAAGACGTGACCGGAGAAGTGCCCCTGTGATGTTCCCGGAAGACGGAAAGTATTATTCGTAATCGTCGTGTGCGCTTTGAAAGCGAAGGGAGTCACTGGGTCCACGAGTGCGCAACCACAAGCCAAGGTCACGACAGCGCTGCGTTGACTTCGGCGATCTCGTTCTGTTTGGTGCAACACGGCTATGCGACAAAGAGCTGAAACGTTCGTGGTGTGCGTGGTGCGGTGCTTGGAAGTAGACACCCACACTAACACGGAGCGCAAATTGGTTTTGTGGGGTCGATGTTCAACGGGTTCAGTCCCGTCGTCGTCACCTGATCCAGTCAAACCGGTCCGGGAGGACGCAGCGAGCGTTTTTATAACTAAATCTTCCTTCGTTCCGTTTCGAAATGTGGAAGATTCCCGACGCATACCGTGAGTAAAAAGCTGCGGGCGTTTTCAACAAAATTACGTCGTTTTAATTGAACAATGAAGTCCGAATTGTTGTCCTAAATCTGCCGTTTTTATGCTTCGTGTTGGACTGCGTTTGCACAGCTACGTGTTGCGCTCATCGTGCGGTGTGAATAAATTTGGGCAAGATTTCGTACCTGCCCCCAGATGCATGAACTGAGACCATTTTTTACGTAGTGAACATAGTGCTTTTTTTATTGTGTGTGTCTAGTCCCGGACGTTCTATGCACCCAGTGCGAATCTCGACGGCCTCCGGAGCGATATGACGTGAACGTAACTGGACACGTTACGCGAACGCCCGATTGCCTCCAGCCAAATAGTATTCCTTTCGGGGCGAAACGGCTGCTGGAAGGCTCGCTGTCGGGATCACTCATCTGACATCTCCGAAAAGTTGGCATTTGCACGCGCAAGCAAGCAAAAAAAAAAGAAAAAAAAGAAACACGCTAAGCAAGCAAAGAGGAAAACGAAAGAACCGCGCTATGAAAGCCAATACCCCGCGTCGCTTCCTATCACTAACACCTGCGACAGCTGCTAAAAACACACTACTTCACTTCAAGAAGTTTCACTCAAGCACCTGGGTCAGCACGAAACACTGATCACTTCGGCGAAACGATTAGTCGAGGTAGGCGAGAGAGGCAGGGGCAGAGACTTCGGCGGCCATGAAAGAATGGCGAAGCTTTTGTTTGTTATGGTATGCCCGTTTGTAAACCTTTTGTGAAGAATAGTAACTTTCATCAGATGGGTTATTCTTTAAACGTAAAAATATGCTGCTCAAAAGGAAATTGCAACATATAACCAAGATCTAAGCTGTCAATCAAACTCTCAGCCAATGAGAAGTATAGCAGCCGATTGAGAATTACGTCACGGAATCCCAACTTCGTGGCGCGCGATTTAAGATGGACGAAATAGCCGCAAACTAAAATCGGTCTCACGCAATAAATATTGCGGTGAAAAATGTCTTTTTTTTTTTGCGGAAAAATTGTTTTTTTTTGACATGCTTGTCCCAATTAGGCTGTTTAAAAAAAAAGCTTTTTTTTCTTTGCAGTTACCCTTTAAAGCAAAAACGTTATGCATATGAGGCAAATCGAAGTAGCCGCCTTGACGCGAGTTTTTGATTTCGAATGAGATCAACTCTTTATGATATTTTCGGTTCGACTGCGGTTCAGTTCCCAGGTGGTGGCGAATATTTCGGTTTGGTGTGGTTTCGGCTCAGCTAATCATTATTGTTCAATTTCGATTATCACTTCGATTCAATCCTGGTTCGACACTCTGACTGCTTCAAATGGTCACTAATTTCTTTCATTTTTTCGCCTATGGAACATCCTAAATAACACCAGGCAAACCAAACAAAAACAACAATTACTAAGGAGTATTATTGTTTTTGAAATAAAATGCGTACACACATACTCTACTATCATTACTGTCATAGTTTTTCTTTTCTAATAAAATACACATTCAGATATCTCCTCCAGTGTTCGGTTGCAAACCGAGCATGTTCAAAGGAAAGCGGCAAAAACCTCATCTGCGTCTGACAGATTAAAAGAACTGGTGAGAATAACGCACGGGCGCATAAAGACCGTGGTTTCCACGTGATAGCTTTAAAGAATAATCGCGCTTTCTCAAATGGGGTCTTGTTAATTTCGCTTCGGGCAAGTCTACCCAGCTGTCCGGTGGCGAAGTCCTGGGAACGCGGCGTCAGCGTTGGCGTGTGTAGGATGACAGTCCAGACCCGAGAAAAACACAGCAGGTGCAGCACGCCAGTAGATTATGCATGGAGGCGAAGCGATCTCTGCACACATGAAGGGGGGAAGGTTGCTTGAACCTTGAAAACGTCGGCGAAATTAACGCTAGACTACAATAATTGTAATTGCACGAGCATTCAAGAGCACTTATTCAATCCCTTCGGAAACTATATTAGCTCCCATGACACGGATAAAATGATGAGCGGAAATTTCGAAGAAGCCAGCGAGATGCCATTTTTAAACACCACACACCTCAACACGCTACCAGGTTGCCTACAGCTCATGAGAGTTTGTACGGAAGAAAGGCAAACACATCCACTTGTCAACTTTCTTCTTTCTACACACTAAAAGAAAAGGGCGTATATTCTCACACCTTTTGTCACATACGACACCCCAAAACTTCAGTTGGACGTACAGCGCATGACGTTGAACCGACGATACCAAATTTCCCGAGCGGCTTAATAGCCGAGTTGTACAACTTAATAAAATAGCTAATGTAAGTATGACTGAGTGCAAAAAAAAAGTAATCAGGGTTTTTTTGGCCCTACAGCAAAACCTGTTTTTTTTTTTTCTGTAGACTTTGATACGTACTTTAGTTGTTCATTATGCTATATCGCACCGGTCATCAACCCTCTCGCAGAAGTTAGGGCAATCAGTTCGACGTCAGTGGGCTGTACGTAGAACTGAAGTTTTGGGGTTTCGTACATGTGACAAGGGGTGTAATGGGTAGACCTTTTTTTTTGAGAGTGTACACTCTTCCATAAGTGACAAATTCGATTTAGTATGGTGCCTTCCTTGTCTTGTAGGTGGTATTTGTCAGAGGTACGGCGTGTGTGTTTCCTACGTGTCTTCTGCCTCCTTCCGTGTAGCAGCTTACAATAAATATTTTCTCGCGTTTCAAATTTTGTGTGCGTTTCTCGGTTTTTCGTTTTTACGCGTTTATTCATCGCAAGGTCTAGGAAACAAGTTTTTCGGTCAACATTACAATGTAAAAGGAGAGTGGAAGAGAGAGAGAGAGAGATGACGTTTTATTAAAAATATTTGGGCGGACTTAGCCTTGCCGATTAGGCCGGCATTGTCCCGCCCAGAAATGAAAATGAAATAATAAAATAAATAAAACCAACTGAAATAAATGATGATTGAAGAAGAAAAGAACACACTCACACACGCACAAAAAAACAAACTTAGTGTTTTTCTCCTTTCGAAGATAAGTCACAGGTCCAGTCACGCACACTTCCGGTCTTTCAAGTGCAAATGGCGCTCAGTATTTTATTCTATAATCGTGCTTGTTGTCCAGTCGCCTGGAGGAAGTTTACGAAAAGGGTCTGTAGTAGCTTTCTTCAAGCTCTTCTTCCAGTTGGATATATTAAATCTGTAATATCGTTGATCTTGAAGTTATGTCTGTTAAGTTCTTGAGCGAAGTCTTTTCAATTACTCTCGAACTTATTACAATCACACAGTAGGTGATTTAAATCTTCTGTAACACCACAACTGTCGCAGGAGGCTGAAGGTATCTTACCCCATTTATGCAAAAGTTGTCCGGTGCGAGCGGTTCCGGTGCGAAGTCGGTAAAGTAGAGTTGCCTCTTTGCGGCGTAGGCTTCCACTAAGACAGGGTTGATCTTGACTATTTTTTGCCTCCGACGAAGAGCCGAGATGTTCTTTGACAAGTATTTGGAAGGCTTTCGGATCGTCAGGTGTGTGTATTGTTTGCTCTTTATTATGTGCGTTCGTAGCAAGGTTTTCCGCTCTTTCATTTCCGGTCAGTCCAACGTGGGCGGGAATCCATTGAAAACATATTTTCAAACCGGAGTCCTCACAGGATTCTGTCGCGGACCGAGCAGCCACCGCGATTTCAGATGTTCCTTGTATATGTTTTAACTGTTGCAGTGCACCCCGACAGTCTGTGAGCACAACTACTTTTTGCGGTGTAAATCTCTTAAGAGTATGGAGTGCTTCCACAATTGCTATTTTTTCTGTGGTCGTGGAGGACACCATTTGGTCGATACGGCTACTCCACTCAAGGTTATAGGCTGGGACATTATAGGCGGCTGTGCTACTTCCTTTATGACGATTTACAGAACCATCCGTGTAAACTTGCAAAAAATCTTTAAATTTTGTTTCAATGTACTCCGTCGCTGTCATTTTCAGCACCACTTCGTTAGATGTTTTCTTGTTTAGTATGGCCGGGATCTTCTCATTGCATTTTGGGGTGTCTGCCTCCCATGGGGGCTTAAGTTGGCAGTCAAAACTATTTGTTCGCGCTTCTGATTGCCACCCTAGGTGTTTACGAGTCTGTAAGGAAATGTGAAAGCGTGAACTTGTCCTTTTCGGTAGTCGTTGAAGCAGGCTCCTTCCAGTAGCTGTTCCGTGCAAGCGGAGCTTCTGTAAAAGTAGGCGTTGCTTTGCCAAAAGAGGCAGTGGCAGAGCTTGTGCCTCTATGTACACCAGGTCATTTGTGGTAGAACTGGCGACACCAAGGCTTGTACGAAGTCCTCGTCCATGGATGCGTTCGAGAAGTTCAGAGTCGGACTGAGATAACTTCATATAAGGGAGGGCGTATAACATGCGGGAAACTACTAATACTGAATGGAGACGTAGCATAGACCTTGGAGAGTTCCTCCACGACTGTCCTGCCACCCTCCTAATGACATTTCTCACTACTACTGTGGACTTTGCCGTAGCCATTGCCTGTGAATGCCAATTCAGCCGAGAATTGATGGAGAAACCTAGAAATCGATTCTGCCGGACACGACGAATCGGAGTTCCGTTTACCTGAAGATTTATTCGTGTTCTGTTTCTATTTTTTCCGGGAAAAAGAAAAATGCCGTCTTTACTGGGGAAAACTGGAGTCTGCACTCAGCTAAGTATATTTACTCGAGGCTGTAATGGCAGCTTGAGCAGCATTTCGTAGACCATGATGCCCGAAGCATGAAGTCCAAATACAAATATCATCCGCGTAAATTGACATATTAGTAGGAAGAGTGTACATGGGGAGTGCTTCCGGTAGCTTTGAAAAAAGGATTTTAAAAAATACCGGCGATAGTACACTTCCTTGGGGCAAGCCACAAAGGGATTTACGCTGCGAGCTCACTGCTCGTCCCAGCCGAACTTGAAGCGTTCGTCCAGCGAAAAAAATTCTTTAGGAAGACCTGTAAATGACCCGTCATTCCAAGTTGTGTTAGCTTTCTCAGGATTGCAGAATGCTGTACATTGACATAAGCCTTGCTGATGTCAAAGAATATTGCCAAAGTTGAGTTCTTGATGTAGTGATTATGCCCAACAGCACTCAATAGGTCAACCACACTATCCGCTGTTGAAAGGCCCCTTCTGATTCCGGTCATCTCTATGGGTAATAGTTGATATTTCTCAAGCCACCACGAGACACGGGAAGGGATCATTCGCTCCATGAGTTTCGCTACGCATGACGTTAGCGATATAGGTCGATATGAAGATGATGCTGTTCTCGGTTTTCCCGGCTTGTGTATAGGAACAACCCATGCTGTTCGCCAAGTTTGTGGCATGTTTCCCGTTGTCCATGTGATATTGAAGGAATTTAGAAGTTCCTGTAGTCGTCCGTCGGGTAAGTTTTGGAGCATCTGATTTGTGATCCTGTCAGGACCTGGTGCACTTTTTCTGCGACACATTTTTAGTGCAGCGGCTAGTTCGCCTGCGGTGAAGAGAGCGTCAAGAAGTGATTTATTTTTTACCGCATAGCTTTCCGCTCCAACCTCACTTTGAGGCGTCGAAAAATAATCCGCAAAGCTTTCCAGTGTGTCTTGTAGATTTTTGCCCCGACGAAGTGCCATTGAGATTGAAGCGTAAGATGTCTGCGTCTCGTTTTTCCCCGTGAAGCAGTTCAAAATTCGCCAAATGTGGGTTCCAGGCTTGTTAGCATCGGCCGACGCTGTACTGTCATCCCACTGCTTGCGCTTGGTCCTTTTTTGCATATCGACGAATGATTGCATTTATTCTATTTATAAGGGTTTGACTTCACGTGTATAGATTCGCTGAAGTTTTCTTTCTACTTGTCTTCGTTGCGCAAAAAGCTTAAATAGTGTCAAGTTGGGCTCAGGATAATGGCTTGGAAGGCGCATTCTGATTGTGGCTCTTTCAGCACTAATCACTATCGCCTGGTCTAGGGGTTCCGGTGATGCTGTGAGGTCTTTTCTGTAATTGTCCCAGTGAATGAAGTGCCCAATACGTTGTTGTGTTGAGCAAGCACCTGCTAACTCTATAAATATGGAATAGTGGCCACTGCCCATTGTATCTGGAAAGGTTCTCCATTGTATGCTGAGGTCTGTTGAGTATGCCGTGATGTCTATTGCACTGTAGGTTGCAGGTGATCTAAAAAATGTCTGACTTCCGTCATTTGCTATATATAGCCAACTCACAATCCTCAAAAGTCTGAGCCAGTGCTTTCCCGCTAGCATCATCTTTTCCACTCCCCCAGAGGCTGTGATGCGCGTTCCTGTCACCACATAACACAATAGGGTCTGAGCAGCGTTTGCAGAGTTCGGCAACCGCACTCGCAACAGTAGCCTTGCCCTTCTCCGGACGCACATAGGCAGAACCGATGCATAGTGGATGTCCACCTACGACTACATGCGCTGCTATCAGTTCGAGATATTCTGTTCACAGGTCACTTGTGTCAATCTTATGTTGGGGAAGCTTTTTTCGTATAAATAACGCCGCAGATCCGTGGGGAAAACATTTAATTGTGGGATTTTTGTAGCATGTTTATCCGGAAATACTATCTTTATTTGGTAGTCCTGCTTCACTAAATGATAAGATTGGTATTTGATAAGTTTGTAAATGTAAGGGCAGTGCCGCCAATCTTTCTGTGAGTCTCGCACAGTTCCACTGGATTATTAATGGCACATGTCTTTGTTTAGGGGGCGCTGTTGATTGATGTTTTCGATCCTGGGGCATATGTACATCCAGTTTCGGATCATATCAGTTATCGTCACTTTGAAAACCATAATTCCTTGTAGTACCATCCTGAGATGGCCTGGAGGTAGTTGGGCACTGGAGCCTCGTAAGGCATAGAAAAGTAAACTTACTATGTCGTTGACATTTGATGTCCCAGGCAGACGAGTTTCTCTCCTTGGTGGTGGTAGGACATTTTCTGTCGCTCTACCGTAGAGGCGTCTACCCGTCGACGAAGAAGCCAGGTCAGCTTGGGACCCGTTGGGAAATTGCGATTTTCCGGGTGGTAAAGGAGGAAGCTTCTCCTCGAGTAGCGTCTGTTTCCCTGTTAGATTCTTACTGGCGCTGTTCGTTTCCCTATATTTTCGTCACCGCTCCTGTGGTTTCGTGCCAGATGTTGTTTGGCTGTCTGTAGGTTTTGATATGGCGACCGATGCAACAGGTGATTTCTGCGATGCGGCCGTATCGTTGACCTCCACGGTCTCTACTGGCTTCAAAGCCTGTCGTGGTCCATTGACAAAAGCCTTGCTTCTTGCGAGTGCTCCGAGACTTTGCAGTTGACGTAGCTGGCAGGATGCTCCCCACCACAGTTTGCACACTTCACGGGATCTCCTCCCTTGCAGTCTTTGGTTGCGTTTCGTCCTGCGCACTTTTTGCACTTGACAGCGTTCTTGCAGTATTTGGAAATGTTTCTGAGTGCCTGGCAGTTGAAACATTGGGAGGGGAGCTTCAACATAATCGCAGACCTCATGTTTGGTGAACCCAAGGCTCACTCTCACTGGGCGTTCTGTGCTTGGCCGGAAAGTTAGAACAACTCGGTCAGTCGGTTTAGCCGCTTCGCCAACCTTTTCGCGACGTTGGAAGAGTCGGCGGGCTGCGATCACACCAGCCGGTTTCAGGAATTCCGTTAGCTCGCTGTCCGAGTACCAATCCGGTACACCTGTCACCAGGCCGTTGTTCCGCATGTACACTGTTAGCAAAAATAACACGCTCAGACGTGTAAACCGTTGTCCCATAGCGGACACGTCAAAACGAGTTCGTTTTACACGCAGCCATGTGTGTTATTCGTCTAGACATGAGGTGCCGTGTAAACTTAACACGATACACCGTGTCTGCCTTCCGCAAAACACGGTTGAGCGTGTTCGTTATGAAACATGGCGGCCAGCAGCCGAGAGCAGGCGAGAGACGAGCCCAGCGAGCCGCGCGTTTTTCAGCCGAATCGATGGCACACAGGACGCGTCTGTTGTCGTTCGATGCTTTTATACACAGTAAACAGTCTCCCAGCGTGCAAAAGTACGTATGTGCGTCGTCAGGGGCGTCGGTACTTACGACGGAGCCGATAGACAGAAAAGCAAATGCCGAACTTACATGGATAAATAACTCGAGCAAACTATTTGGAATCGGGCGGTAACTTACTCCACCTAGCGATATTTCTAGCAGCCTATATATAAAAAAAGTCTGCTAATACGCTGCGAACGATCACGAGTATACACCAACCCACATACATCACATACAACACGAGCACCACGTATTACACAGCACCGACATATACACAAACACAACAACTACACAGCAACCGACACTTCCCACTCAACGTACTTTTCTCCCCGCGGTGTATATAAGCTTGACATGTGCGGGTGAGCTCTTTGGTCGCTGACCGTTACAGATTTAAAAAAGACAAAACACGGCGCAATGGACAGCCATATGTAAGAACTGTTTGCATTTCAAAAGTATGGTGGCAAAATTTATAACGTTAGTTTTTTGCAAAAAATAACGATCTATTACAGGGGTGGAACTCATGAATTGTACTTGGGAGCAGCCACGAGAGCAGCTGAAACAGCTGTTTTGGAGCAGGTTGGGAGCAGCTAAAACTACATTCTGGAGCAGGCTTGGAGCAGCTCAGATCAGATTTAATTGCACTTCAACTTGTGTCGGAGACAAGCACGAAAGCAATTTTAATTGTGCTTAGCAGCACAGATGAACATGAGTGGTTCGGAACCTATAGGTATAGATGGGATAACAGTGTAACAGATGCGAAAACTTGGCCTTAGTGAGAACCAAAAAGCAAGATCCATGTGTTTCTGAAGGTAGTGTCCTTGATATTTTCTGAGTGGCTTTCAGCTGCTCAAAATGCAAACCAGCACTGCTTATAGCACAACCCCAACGTGCTCGACATAGTAATTATATGTGCGAACCATGTGACGTGCGTAAGCAACGTACGTGCAGTTGCGCGGAGGAGGGCAACAAATTTTGGGTTTATCCGATTGTACAACTCAATATCAAAGCAGCAGAATACGATTAACGGAGTTGTCGTATTCGAAGCGATGAGCCGGCGCAAGATTAAAGTACGCTGAGCCGATCTACCGCTCGGGTGAGAGCTGCTGGCCGGCAAGTTTTCGGGTCGGACCGCGTTTCAGTTCTATCAATTCACGATTTATCTTGCAGGAATGCGGTTCCAACTTGTAACGATGAAGCACGAAAAGGAATCTTTTGCTAATGTGTTTTTAACTGGTTGGCGTCCGGAACCCGGGCCGCAGAGCCTCAGGCAGTCTGACGCTTAACGACTCGACCTCACCGCGGCCGATCTGCTGAATCGCTTATTGTTGAAGAATAAGAATCCAGTCGCAGGTGATGCAGCGCTTGGAATCCGACTCCCGAGATTTTCGCGCGCTTCCGACTCGGGATGCACAGCGAAAATAAACGGAACAAAAAATCGCAAGGCCGACCAAGCTAAACGCGCATTGTTGCCAATCGAGTCAATAAAAACCGAAACCAAGACAAAATATAATCTTTTTGGCGCAAATTGTGCGATCTGGAGCATGATGGCGCGAGGTATTGGCTGTGGCGCAGTTTCCGCAAAATGGCGCAGGATGGCGCAGACAGATGCGTCTGGCGCAAATTGCACAAATGGCGCAGCCGTTCCAACCCTGCATTAACAATAAATCTTAAACCGGTCATGAGAAAGTTTATAAGTTTATGTTATTTTCATGCTCTACCAGTGTTATGAGCAGTCCGACAAGCTTGGATCTGATAGAAAACCAAATTATTGGAATTTTTTCATTATGTATTTAATAATAAATGGAAATAATCCTCGCGCAAAGCATTTTTTATATATTCTTGTGAAGGGCATCCGCCTAACACTTTACTTCCGGTAGTTGCAGTACGGGAGCAGACGCCTTCACTTTTGGGGTGTTTTGATGCAGTTTGTTGTCGTATATTGTGTCGGTGTCGAGTGGAGCGGCGGGGCTTGGAAGTTTGTGAGCGGTGTTATTCGTGATCACTGGTGTGGCGCTGATGCGTCTTTTTTTTACACCGCCACCACCCCGAACTTTGAAGATTCACGGGCCCGGCACTGCAATATGCTGAATCGCGAGCTCCTTTTCTGTTGACGTCGTTTTCCTGGTACCACTCGTGGATACTGCAAGCGTTTAAACAGTGCGCACCGTCTCGCCTATATCGCCGGTGACGTACTCGACCTGTTGAAACGTATTGCTTCCGTCATTTTGGAGTACGGAAGGCAGTTATCTCGTTGCTCTGGTTTCGGTTATAAAAGCAAGGCAAAACGCTCGTAGTTCCCGCCCTCAGTACACGTTGGACATCTTTCCCACTTTGACACCGGATAACTGAATGAACGAGGATTTACATTTACTTCAGAAGTCACTCTCGCCGCTTCCTCACCGTTGAGCAGCAGGATCAGCTGGCGACAAGCCGCGGATGAAAGGTTTGAGTATCTACAACCCAAGTGCACTCGGTGCCGATGCGGGCGATCGGGTTTCTGTCAACCGGTAGGCCAACACAAACCGTGACCCTTACAGCTCTTCGTCATGACGCGGTGTTTCAGAAAGCAGTGTAAAATACAACTACACGAACCACCGAAGCAAACGCACGTTATCGTAAATCTTGGCTTGTGATTGCGCCTTTGTAGTTCTGTAAGCGGGCCGCCAGTCGGGTGATGAATGACGTTTATTGTTCAGAAGTGCGCCTTTATCAAGGCGAGGAACGGTGTGACGTAGGACGTCCCACGGTACATGATTGGATGAGCTCTTCCACTAGCATGACACAGCTTGTGCCCTGCTACATCTCCTTAAAGGGGAATGGGAAAAGGGGAAGGGGCTTTGTCACAGTCTCTCGGGCAGTGGGTACCGGCAGGGTTCTCGGCGCTCTCGGGTACTTCTGCGTAGCTCTTGACTGGGCTCGTTGATGTCCTGGTCTGCCAATTGGTCTTCGGTGGAAGGTCGACTTGAGTCCGGCAGGGATGCTGCCTCCCTTAGGTGCTCTCTTGTGCGTCGAATTTCGTGGCCGTCTTCAGTCTGAAGAATCGCTGAACGCGGGGTGTCCGCTGGTCTCAGGATGACGGCTGGCGACCAGGTTCGCTTACGTGTGTCGTACGTCGTGACCTGTTGCCCCGGTGACAATGGCGGCAGGTTTCGGGAGTTGCGGTTGTAGGAGGTCATCTGCCGCTGACGGATCTCCTTGAGGCGGTTGTGGACGGCTTTGCTTGGCACAGTCTCCGGCTCCAGGTGGCTTGTTGGTACCGGTAGCAGCGTCCGCGTCTGTCGTCCCATCAGCCTCTTCACAGGAGACTTGAGGACAGCATCTCTGGGAGTATTTCGCCACTCAAGTAAAGCCATTTGGAAGTCTGGGATTCTGAACGAGCACTTTTTTAAAAGTTTCTTGGCCTCTTGAACTGCTCTTTCACTCATACCATTAGAGCGTGGATGGTAGGGGCTAGAGGTAGTGTGCATAACGCCTAGATGGGCTAGAAAGTCTTTGAACTCTTTGCTGTTGAATGGTGGGCCGTTGTCACTACACAGCTTCAGTGGTAGCCCATGAACTGAAAAAACTTCAGCACACCACGATTTAACCATGTTTGCGGTTGTGTTGCGGAGCTCCCGAACCTCAAAAATGAACGAATAGAAGTCTACAATTATTGCAAACTCGTGTCCGCCGTATGAGAACAAGTCCATTCCCACGATCTCCCAAGGCAATGTCGGGACGTCGTGGCTCAGAAGAGGCATCTTTACGTTTCGTGGCTGATGCATCTGGCACACTTTGCAGGCCTTACAAAACTGCTCTATATCATTAGACATGCTCGGCCGAAACATCACACTTCTTGCTCGCGCTTTCATCTTCTCCGCCCCCGCGTGTGCCTTGTGCATGAGGTACATCATTTCTACTCTTTTTGATTTTGGTATCATTACCTTATTGCTGCGAAACAGAAGGCCGTCTTGAGTCTGTATCTCCTCGCGGTACGCCCAGTAGGGACGGACGATTTCTGGGACGTCTTGCTTGTTATCAGGCCAGCTTGTCTCCGCGTAGTCACGCAGGTTTGAGAGTTCGGGGTCCTCATTGGTTGCTCCAAGAACGTCCTTAAGGCCAGTTTCTGATGCTGAAACGTAAGCAAGTACGTTCACATGAAACTGGGTGGTTTCTTCTTGCATGCTCACTTTACTGGGGAAGCGTGACAAAGCATCGGCAAGAAAGAGTTCTTTGCCCGGCTTGTATAGAAGACGGATGGGATAACGTTGCAAAGTCAATCGCATACGTTTCAAACGAAGTGGAACTTGGTGCAGTGGTTTTTTAAAGATCGGCACCAAGGGACGGTGATCTGTCTCGAC
This sequence comes from Ixodes persulcatus, assembly GCA_013358835.2. Lineage (NCBI taxonomy): Eukaryota > Metazoa > Arthropoda > Arachnida > Ixodida > Ixodidae > Ixodes > Ixodes persulcatus. Next base: position 47,301 of record JABSTQ010011171.1, read on the forward strand.
AATTACTTCCGCCTGGCCGAAAATGTAATCATGAAATTTGGTACAGCCGTGCACAATTGCCAGTGTTTCTTTTTCAATTTGTGCGTATCGCTGTTGCGTTTCAGTAAGGGATCTCGATGAAAAAGCGATAGGATGGCCTTCCTGAGTAAGGACGGCCCCCACTCCGTATTGGCTGGCATCAACAGAAAGGGTGACTGGTTTTTTGGGTACAACAGAACCGGTGCTTCAATCAATGCTCGTCTTAGCGCGTCAAAACTGTTTTGCTGCTGTTCAGTCCACACCCAGGCAACATCCTTGCGCAGTAGAGCTCTCAGCGGCGCAGTCACGTCGGACATGCGAGGTACAAAACGCTGCACAAAGTTCATTGTGCCAAGAAAAACTTGCAACTCCTTACTGTTTGAGGGTGGCGGCATCGCCAGGATGTCATTTGCACGGTCCGGGTCCAGGCGCAGGCCTTTCGTGGTCAGGATGTGACCTAGGTAGCGGACTTCTGTCTGCAAAAAAAGTACATTTCTTGAGATTCAGTCGCAGATCGTAATCGCGGCAGCGCGACAGCAGCAGTGTCAAGTGATGGTCGTGCTCTTCTTTTGTTCTGCCCCAGAGTAGAATATCGTCCATCACTACGGCGACACAGGGTAGCCCTTCTAGTAGGCGGTGCATTGCTGCTTGAAAAAAGGTCTGGCGCGGATGCGATCCCAAACGGCATCCGGAGGAAGCGATATCGCCCGTACGGTGTGCTCATCGTGCAAAGTTTGGAACTCGACTCTGCAAGTTTGATTTGCCAAAATCCTGACGCCGCATCTAGGGTCGAAAAGAATTTCGCTCCAGACAGTAGCGGCGCGACGTCCTCTAGGGTTGGCATTGGGTAGTTTTCACGCAAAAGTGCTTTGTTGAGTGCAGTAGGGTCCAAACAAATACGCACTTTGTCATTTTTAATAATGGTGACCATGTGGCTAGACCATGCAGTAGGCTCTGTTACCTTGGTTACGACGCCTTGCTCTTCCACGCGCTGAAGTTCTGCCTTGACCTTGTCTTGAAGTGCAACTGGAACTCTCCTGGCCGGCACGACGACTTAAACAGTTTCAGGTTTCAGCTTCATTTCATACTCGACATCTTTCAATTGCCCAAGGCCTTTGAAAACTTCAGTAAAAGGTTGTGCGGCTTGGTACAAGTTCTCTAGATGAACATTCTGCACCCGGTATAGAAGTCCCAGGCGCTCGGCAACGGATCCGCTCAAGGTGATCGGCACATGTTGTTCTACGACAAAGAAGAGTTCTTCGTGCTCTCTGCCGTTTGCGGAAAGAAGCAATTTACTTTCTCGTGAGCAGTCGTCTTGTTTCCGAAAAACGCAGTTAGCGTCACTTGACACACTTGCCGAGGCTTATCTGAAAGCTTTACGACGTCTTGCATTGATATGACGCAGCAGTTAGCGCCCGTATCTAGCTTGCACGCCATTGGTTTGCCCTCAATGTGAACTGACGCGCTCCACTTGTCGGTCGCGACCCAGTTTACCGTTAATGCTTCGAGAAAGAATTCCTCGTCACTTTCGGTGTGCAGAGCGCGTAGTTCTTTCTTCGGTTTATTCGCGCTTTGTTGAAGCACAGGCGTCTTGCACACTTGAACAAAGTGATTAAGCCTTCCACATTTCTTGCACGTTTTTCCTTTTGCTGGGCAGGTTTCGCCGCGGTGAGCAAAATAGCCGCACCTAGAGCAGGGACTCCTTTTCGCAGCAACAGCATTAATAGATGTCTCAGGTGCGCCTTGTGCTGTTCCAGTAATCTCCCGGTAATTTCCGCTGCAGGCTCTTGTCTCGAACTCCTAGGATGATACGGCTGCGTAGCATCCGATCTTCTAGCTCTCCGAATTCGCAATTCTTAGCTAGAATCCTTAGCTCTGTTAACCAATCGTTGAAAGGTTCACCTTCTTTTTGGTCTCTTGACCCGAATCTGAATTCCTGGAAAGTCAGGTTTGTAGCGGGCTTGTAGTATTCTTCGAACTTTTGAATCAGTACTTCTACACTGTTTCTTTCTTCATCCGTAGTGAACTTAAAGGTGTCATACGCCTTTCTGGCTTCTTCTCCGATTGTTACTAGTAAGGTTGCTGCCTGCACTTCCTCCGGCTGCTTGCTCAATTGCGTAGCGGTGGACAACAAGGCGAACTCACGTTTTCATTTTTTCCATCCGAGCCATGCATCGCCTGAGGTGTCCAGGAGCTTCGGTGGCGGCAGCAGCGTTGACGGCAATGGGGGCATCGGCGGCGTTGACGGTTTCGATATCTCGACTGGGCACCGTGGCCACCATGTAAGCGGGCCGCCAGTAGGGTGATGAATGACGTTTATTGTTCCGAAGTGCGCCTTTATCAAGGCGAGGAACGGTGTGACGTAGGACGTCCCACGGTACATGATTGGATGAGCTCTTTCACTAGCATGACACAGCTTGTGCCCTGCTACAGTTCATCCTATTCGTTTTGCTGGAGAGACGCAAACGACGGGCATAACAGAATCGCTTGCATATTCCGCATACCTCGCAAAAGCATTTACCCAGTCACCTTTCGAAAAGCGCGAAACACGGAGTCCGCATCGTCCTAACTTCCCCTGGCTTAACCTGCTTTAGAGCAGTTTGTTCCTCCTAGTAGGTATGCCTGCTGAAACTGAAACTTGAGATACTAGGGGCAGTGCCAGAGAGAAAAGAGACAAAGTTGGGAAAGCTTGCTCACTCTCTTCAATTTCTCAACCCTCAAGTGTTTGCACCATAATAAATGCACCAACACCTCTTCCCAAAATAAAGAACAATCACTATGTTCACTACGCAAAAAAATGGTCTCAGTTCATGCATCTGTGGGCAGGTAGGAAATCTTGCCCTAATTTATTCACACCGCATGATGTGCGCAACAAACTCACACGAGATTTATAGGAACGTATTGGTGGTGACTTAAGTTTCCCTGAAATTCTGCATAACCGGTCGTTTGCAGGACCGAATCATCCATTCGAGCGGTGTGCGTCGCTTAGCAAACAGGTCGCTGTGCAAACGCAGTCCAACAACACGAAGCATAAAAACGGCAGATTTAGGACAACAATCCGGAGTGTATTTTTCAGATTAAACGATGTAATTTTTGTTGAAAACACCCGCAGCTTTTTGCTCACGGTATGCGTCTGGAATCTTCTTTATTTTGAAACGGAGCGAAGGAAGATATACTTTTAAAAACGCACGCTGCGTCCTCCTGGGCCAGCTGGATCGGGTCAGCTGATGACGACGGGACTGAACCCGTTGAACCTCAACCCCACAACAACCAATTAGCGCTCCGTGTTGGTGTGGGTTTTTACCTCCAAGCACCGCACCATACACCACGAACGTTTCAGCTCTTTTTCGCATCACCGTGTTGCACCAAACAGAACGAGATCGCCGAAGTCAACGCAGGGCTGTCGTGAACTTTGGCTTGTGGTTGCGCACTCGTGGACCTTGAGACTCTCTTCGCTTTCAAAGCAGACATGAGGATTACGAATGATACTTTCCGTCTTCCGGGAACATCACAGGGGCACTTCTCCGGTCACGTCTTCGCGACATGTGCTCGCAAACCGACGAGCTGCTCGCGTGCCGTCAAACCAAAACAATACCGGCGCCATGTTAAACGTGCGTTGTTGATGCCAGAGTTTCTGCGATCAAACAAAAACAACGAAAGCAAACCGGCTCTAGATTCCAGCGTACATCGGCGTTGCGCCATGGCCAGATTTTCTCTGTCAACTCTAACTTAAAGATGACCTACAGATGCAGCAACACTCGTATGAAGTTTTAATATGGCGGCCACCACGGAGCGCTGTAAATTCTGAAAAGGGTGCATGGGAAGCGGCGGCACCTTCGCTTGCAGTTGAAGTGTTGAAGCCAAAACGAAACCAACTGCAATGTCGCGTGTTCAGATCGAGGACACGCTTTTTATATCCATTTTAACGGTTTAGAACGAGTGATTAGACCCATAACTTCATTTGTGGTGTTTAAGAAACTATTATCAAGACCGCTAAAATAAATACAAAGTAAGCGACACGAAGAAAGCCGCATTGCCATCGACCAGAAAAAAATGGCAGCAAGCACGGTAAGCGCCGTAAGCGCGGGGTTCGCCCCGTCCCGCGACATGCCGTAATTGCTTTTGTTGCCTATCTGTCTCCGAGACATGCTTCTTTCCGCGGCATTGGTCTCCACGGACATTTCTAGGTGCGTCCCCAAGCATTCCGATGCTTCGATAGCCGGCAATGCCATAGAGTAATATAGTAGAACGTAAAGAGTGGCCACTCGGACCCTATCGCGACCCAGGAAGTAGGTTTCACGGCAGCCGCCAGCTGGCGCCAAGGTGCCTAATTATTCATACATTTGTTATATTTTCACCGTTCATAAATTTTTCTATCTTAATTTAAAATCTTTTAAAATTCTTAGTAGCTTCGAAGGTTAGAGAAAAATATTCCAATGATTGCGACTTCCGCTTGGGCAAAACGCCGCCATAACAGCAGCCTGGGTGTTGGCAAGGCGTTGGTGTTGGGCTCGGCGGCTCGGGCGGTCTGCCCGCTGTTCCTGTTGTCACATGGATTTCTCGGTGTTCACTTCGTGGAAAAGGTGAGCCATTTCAACGCAACCACATGAGGAGTGTTTCACGGGTCTGTTGGGCGTCAGCGTCTTTCGGGCTCGCCGCTTTTCTCTGTTCCGCCAGGTTTCATAGCGTGAAATGCAGCAGGGCAGAAGCGTCTGACCCTGCAAACACGTGCGCGTTGTCTTCAGCGACGCTGATTCCAGCTTTCACTTCTCAAACACGCGTGCATTACATGCATTACATGCTCATTTAAAGCGTCGAGCTCTCTCTCGTAGTTGTTTCTTTCATAGAGCACACAGTTTCTGCGGGGGCCGAGAGTCGGTGACGCCAAAGAGAGGTCCTGAGACGCTTCGCTCAATGTGGTGTGGTTTCATCCTACTCGCACGGGGTTTTCGCTCTTTGCGTGAGGTTTTGTCCTTATTAATGTTGAAAGTACATGCCGCAGCACCGTGCTTTTAATTTGATCTCGCTGAGAAAAGCCAGCTCTGAGAAATGAAATCACAGGTGAGCAAGGCATCCGATCATCTGCGTAATTCGGTGCACCCTGCGCGCTGCAGTATGCTGGAGTACCATAGAGAACCATAGTATCATGAGGCGCCGAAGCATTGGTTTCACGTCGTCCGAGTTGGTCTATACTAACATGTAATTCATCTTTTTATTTAAGGGCGCTGTTCGTGCACCGTGGTTACCTCGTGATTTATACAGTACGAACTTGACCTTGTGTTTTGTATATTAGTACAGTTTATTGTGTCATGACCAGCTCCCTTTTCGTAGGCATATCGGAATTTCATGGCGCCAATTCTGTAAATTTTCTTCTGCAGCGCACGCCGTCGAAATGCCCAGCTACGGTAGCTACTGCTGCGTAGCGTGGTGCGGTAACAACGGAAGAACGTGCAAGAAACCAGGAACAAAGTTTTTCCGGGTTCCACGGGACAGCAGGTAGCCATGGTTTGCATCTGTCTTTGTTCTAAAAACTTAACTGGATGACTGTTCAGCTGTCAAAGCGAAAGAATGGAAAGTTTGTTTCTTCAAAACTAGTTTCAAAGCTGTAGTAAGGGAAACACTTGGGTGAGCTCTTTTGCATAGTGATGATTAAAAACAGTGCAGGCGAGACGAAGGACCAGAGCTCTGGAGTACTCGCAGTACCAAGTTTTGCTCAAACTACATTAAGGTGGTTAAGTAACACAGTCACTTACCAGCCGTAGAATTGTTATGTATTTCATTTTTCTTAAAACTGTACTTCGTAATCTCGCACATAGCCTGTACTTATGAGAAACTAATGTATAGGACACTACTGTGTGTTTGCCTTCACATCAGCACAGACGTAACTCTTCACTGAATATATCATGAACAAAAATAGTTGTCATTGAAAATTTCTGTTCTTTTTGTGACATCCTATAACTTCGGAGGAACAAATAAAATTATATATCTGTGATGAAGGGACAGAGGCATTCCTGTCAAACAGCGATGGCCTATGTAATAACCGCCTCTGGCACTTTAATGTCCAAGTCATCTCAGGCATTTATATACCTGTACTACCTTCACAGGTCTAAGGCGTGGGTCGAGTACGCCAAGAGACATGACCTCATGGACAAACCGGCGGCGCGCCTATATGCGAGCTACTACGTGTGCAGCGACCACTTCACTGTACACGACTTCATGGACCCTGGACGAACGAGGCTCACAAAAACAGCAGTGCCCAGTGTTCGTCCACAGGAACACTGGCAGTCTGTGATATGTCGTGGTAATGCTTTATTCACTTCCCGATGTATGCAAAATATACAAGTAGAAAAACTTGGCTTACGTGTAACTCTACTTTTACTGCTTCGTAAGCTCTGACATTACTCTTATTTTTATCTAGCATCAGTGGTATGGTCACGTTTAGGCGATCGTGTCATGTTTTCACATCTGCATCACAATATCGTGTGTTCACTTTGTCTCAGTATCATTAGTTTGGAGCTTCCCTAGCTCCGAACCTTCCCATAATCTAGAAATGTTTTGTTTCAATGTCCAGAACGTGTTGACTGCTGTGTTACACCCCCAACACTGCTGCCGTCGTGCCCAACATTTTGTTAATTGCAGGTGACTTCATCTTGTTTCTAATAGCCAAATTTTTGCAGACCTCGTGGAGGCCAGCACCTCGCACGGCACGCCTTCGAACAGCCAGCCGGTCACCCTGTCCAGGGCAGCTTATGGTGAGGAAGCGACTCTTTTTGAAGCAACAACTTGTTTTTGATAACCAATTTCTTGCAGATCTCGCGGAGGCCAGCACCTCGCACGGCAGGCCTTCGGACAGCCAGCCGGTCACCCTGTCCAGGGCAGCTCATGGTGAGGAAGTGACTCTGTTTGAAGCAACAACTTGTTTCTGATAACCGATTTCTTGCAGATCTCGCGGAGGCCAGCACCTCGCACGGCAGGCCTTCAGACAGCCAGCCGGTCACCCTGTCCAGGGCAGCTTATGGTGAGGAAGCGACTCTTTTTGAAGCAACACCTTGTTTCTGATAACCGATTTCTTGCAGATCTCGCGGAGGCCAGCACCTCGCACGGCAGCCCTTCAGACAGCCAGCCGGTCAACCTGTCCAGGGCAGCTCATGGTGAGGAAGCGACTCTGTTTGAAGCAACAACTTGTTTCTGATAACCAACTTCTTGCAGATCTCGTGGAGGCCAGCACGTCGTACGGCACTCCTTCGGACAGCCAGCCGGTCACCCTGTCCAGGGCACCTCACGGTGAGGAAGCGACTCTGTTTGAAGCAACAACTTGTTTCTGATAACCAACTTCTTGCAGATCTCGTGGAGGCCAGCACGTCGTACGGCACGCCTTCGGACAGCAAGCCGGTCACCCTGTCCAGGGCACCTCACGGTGAGGAAGCGACTCTGTTTGAAGCAACAACTTGTTTCTGATAACCAACTTCTTGCAGATCTCGTGGAGGCCAGCACGTCGTGCGGCACGCCTTCGGACAGCCAGCCGGTCACCCTGTCCAGGGCACCTCACGGTGAGGAAGCGACTCTGTTTGAAGCAACAACTTGTTTCTGATAAGCAACTTCTTGCAGATCTCGTGCAGGCCAGTGCCTCGCACGGCACGCCTTCAGACCTCAGCCCAGTGACACCATTCTCCTCTGCCAGCTCTGAATCAGCCGAGGCTTGTAAGTGTCTAATTTTCTTTGCTTATGTGGATGCCTCTATGCTTTTCATCTGTAAGATTCTTCTGTGCAAATGGAAAGTTGGTATTGCTTCTGAATATCTTTAGTTAACAGGCATTAATGACCTAAAAGTTTAAGACTCAAAAATATAAGGCGGTGTTGATTTTTCACATTATATACATATAATGCAGAGTTGAGTGTACAAGCTGAACTCTATGGCCACATATATTGTTTTGTCAGCTGGCTAATATTCTGTTTCTTGGTTCTAGCTATTTCACGCGCTTCCACGCCCAGTTTCCGCAAGTCAGCAGTGAGACCTAAGGACGTCATAAAGCGTCTTCAAGCCAAGGTCTCGCGCTACAGGAAGGTCATCACAAGACTGCGGAAGCAAGAGCAGAAGGCGCCTCAGACAGCTACGGAAGCCCTCGCCATGATTCGCCCTCATGTCACAGAGGAGGTATTCCAGCTGGTGTCAAGTCATGTGAAACTGAGGTCGAAGGGCAGGGGAAAAAGATTTCCGCTGTGGCTAAAAAAGTTTGCCTTGCACTTAAACTTTTGTGGGCCACAAGCGTACCGATTTTTGTCCTCACATTTCACTCTGCCTTCTCGGCGCTCCTTGAGAAGGTGGCTTTGTAATATCAAAATGACACCCGGAATTATTCCAGGAATAATGTCGTCTATCTCGACCAAGACGCAGTCGTGGAATGAACGGGACCGAGTCTGTACCCTCGTCTTTGACGAGATGGTCCTAAAAAAGAACTTGGCCTATGATGTCACTCAGGATGTCGTTCAAGGATTTACGGACGATGGCGTCGAACGCACTTCCACAATCGCAGACCGAGCCTTGGTTGTCCTACTCTCTGGTATTTCTAAGAGGTGGGTTCAGCCTGTCGCCTACACTATTGGGCATACATCGACGCCATCGACCGTAATTCGTAACTTGCTGACATCCCTGATCGAACAGCTAAAGGACATCAGAATTACTGTAAAGGCTGTCATATGCGACCAAGGGGCCTCCAACGTCAGTTTGGCAAATCAGTTAGGTGTGTCGGTCAGTCAGCCATATTTTGCTGTAAAAAATGAACGTGTCTACTTTATTTTCGACGTTCCACACCTGATAAAAACAACTCGCAACAATGTACAAGCGCACAGGCTTCACATCGAAAATGAAGTTGTGGACTGGTCGTACATAGTACAGTTATACCATTCAACACATGAGATGCGGCTGCGATTGGCACCAAAGCTGACTGACCGGCACATTTACCAAAAGCCTTTTAATAACATGAAAGTTAAAAGGGCCACACAGGTTCTGAGCGCCTCGGTATGCGTCGCACTGTTGTCTCTTGTGTACGCAAAAGAACTTCCAGAGGCAGCCATGGCTACGGCATACTTTTGCGATCGGATGGACAAGGTTTTTGACTGTTTAAACAGTTCGAGGTGCAAAAAAACGGAGCAAAAGTTGCGACATGGAATTCGGAAGGGAAATTCTGAGTTAGTCGAGTTCCTTGAGAAGCAGCTTCCTTGGATTGCAGCGTGGAGGTTTGAGGGGAGACGCCAGCCACAAACCATCATAGGCTGGCAAGTCACTATTAAAGCCATTCTGCTGCTCTGGGAAGATGTTTCTCATAACTATGACTTCCAGTTTCTGCTGACCCGGCGCCTTCAGCAAGATCCGCTTGAAAATATGTTTGGGCGTATTAGGCAGAAGCAAGGCTGCAATACAAATCCCAATGTGTCTCAGTTCACTTCTGGGCTGAAGCACATTGGGATTCAGAAGCTTTTCAAGCTTTCAGAAAAGGGTAATGTTGAAGACGACGGGTCTGGGCTCCTTCAGGAGTTGTCGCCATTTTCTCTTCAGAGTGAATCACTTGCAGACATTGTTGACTGTGTACCGCCTGACAACTTTCCTCCGCTAGACAACATTGCGGAACTGGCGGCACATGTCGACTCGCACATCATTGATGAATCTGCAACATACTATGTCGCGGGATTTTTGATTAAACTTTTTGCTGAGAAGGCTGCGCCAGGTTGTTCATGTTCAGAATTGCTGAAGAATGAGCACGACACCCTGTACGGTCCTCATCAGTATTTTACAATGCTTAAAGCGTACCACATCCCGGGCAAGCTTTTTGGAAACCTGACCGTGCCATCAGAAGCTGCCTTCAGATACATCCAGCAGCTTGAATTGCACTTCCTTTCTGTCATTGAAAGGGTGGCGCATCTTCGTAATGTCTGTGGTGTATTGTATGCCAAACTCGTGGACGTTAGCACTTTTATGTTTTGCACTAAGGAGTGCCATACGAAGTTTTTAAAGATGTTTTGCAGAGTACGTCTCTGCTGGCATATACGCTTTATTAACCGGAATTTAGACAGGGTTAGGCTCCAAACTTGCGTCTCTGGGGCACAACTGGCGAAGTTTAAAGGGTAGTATAAATTTAAACATGCGTTTAGCATTAATTTTGCATTTTATTACATATGTGTTACAGGTGCGAAGAAAGGTTTATTTGTGCAGTGCAAACCGAGTGTCAAGCATTTTTGGTGTTACTTTTTTAAGGCTGGGTCGCAGGCCACCGGGCTATATTAGTGAATGTCTAATTTCAAAATCATTTGTCTTTGTATTTTTATGTATGGCCATGTTGAATGGGAGAGTTGTCATTTTTCTATTATGCATAGTCCTGTCCATTGGTCACGCAACTTGGGTGTCATTGGGCCTTTCCTGGTCTTGTTCACGATTGCTGCTTTAGTTTGATGTGCAGCTTGTACATAGGCAAGAAGAGTCATATTGTTTGGACAAGAGCCGCGGGATGGTCATGTTTTGAATTGCAATTTCTTGTTGGGACAATCTGCAGGTGTGGAATATGCAAGGATTTGTTTTTGCAAGATTTTTCCTTATGATGAATGCGACGGAATGGGTGGATAACAGATTGGTAAATAATGACTTGTTATGCTAAGAGTCTTTTTGTGCCCTAATAATTGATACTAGAAGTTTTTGTGCGCTAACAAGGCATGCATTTTACATGGCGAGCTTCTTAGGAGAATTTGTTTGTGTGGGCACACAAACACATTTGTGTGGACTCTGAAGACTATACCACTACCCTGTGTGTGTGGACTATAGTCCGGAAAATACGGTGCACACTGCACGCTGAGCATGTCCAGGTATAATTTGTAATGACCAGGTTGCAGGCCAACAGTCGACCAGTCTTTACTAGCGACTGCAGGATCACTTGATGTGTGTTTTTTTTTCAAGTGTGTTCGTGTTGAATGTTTCTTTATTGGTATGGATCTTCGTATTGGGTCACCCGGCTTTGGTGTCAGTTGTGAACTTTTAGATGTTTCCTCCCTCAAACCTGTACAAAAAGACTGATTAGGTTTTTGTGAAAAATATTCTTTGTAACACGTCCTGAAACAATTAAGTGCAAAAATAATTTTCACGGTCTTTTTTTTTAATGTAAAGTAACTATTTTTTTATGGTTATCTTCGTGGCCAAAATAAAAATTTTAATATTTGTTAATTGCTGCCTTCTGTTGGTTGTCCTTTTTTTCCTGTTCCGTGACATAGTTTTATATTTCATATTGGGATTGTACATGGTTACCTCGTTACCTGTCTGTCCTGAAATTGTAAATGAATTTAAGCGTGCTTTTGAGTTGTTGAATGCACAGCTCAAACGCCTAAGTAAATTCTAAATTAGCAACCGTAACCAAATTTAAAATTGTAATTAAACTTGAGGAAGAAAACGAGAAGGACGGACAACCATAGTTTGAAGTTTGTGGCTGCCCGTCCTCCTCGTTTTCTTCCTCAAGTTTAATTATCTCTTACCAACCCGCTCGCTCTGGCCTTAAAATTGTAGTTAGTCACGACAGCCTAGGTGGCGCAAGCTACCGCACAATACAATTGGAAGCACTAATATTAGTTATCCATTCATTTGACTAATAGTATTCGGTGACTCTATTCATGTTGAAAAACGAAACCGAAAGTATCCAAACAGGAAGTCGAGAAACATTTCACGGCGGCCGCTAGGAGCGCTGGTAGTCAAGTGGGCCGCTGGGGTCTATGGGAGTGGCCACTCTTTACGTTCTACTATATTACTCTATGGCAATGCTGCGGTCGTTGCCGGGGGTAATGCGTGTTTTCGAGGTCGGCTACACGGCTATGCGTGTATGACCGAACTAAAACACGTTTTTTACAACCTCGCATGATTTTTGAACGAATGATCCATTACTCAACGTATAAATTTATGGTAATTTGTGTAAATAGCGTGTTTTTCACCCCAAATATTCACTAAATACACAGGACTTGCTAACAGTGTAGGTCTTTGGTATGGTTGCTTGGACCACAACTCCACAGAGGGAACGAACCTTCAGCAGCTTGTTCACGGTTGCAGCGTCTGCAACCAGGGCCGGCCTTAGGGCAGCAAGCGCCCGGGGCAAACTGCGGCCGTGGCGCCCCCCCCCCCCCCCTTATTTTCGCATTCAACATCATGTTGTTAGTAAACATGCCGGAGTGACCCAGCACAAACAGTCGCAATTTTGTCGTTCTCGGTCGAGAACCACATCCTAAAAACGAACGACGCTACTCTCTGTATTCACAGGCCCTTGGCTGACTATGGCGTCCCGGATTTGTGGTGTCAGCTTAGGCCACAATGCAAGATCAGACAGTTCGTCGCTGGCGGCCTTAATCTCATTCGATGTGTCATCACCATCTTGTTTAGTGTCACAGACTACTCTTGCAGTGGAGCAATCGGCGTCGTGGGGATATTGCTGCAGTGTCTCACTTTCCTTTGTATGGAAATAATCTTCGCTTGTCGAGCTCGTTTCGTGCAATGTTTTCCCCTCTGCTGGTTCACCGGAACATGAGGGGCCCTCGTGTACTTTCACATACTTTTTCAGGGCATCTGCGCTCTTCCTGGATTCGGCATCTTGTTCAAATTTTTGTTTTCGGTACAGCGCTCCTGATGGTTTCTTTCGAGGAAGTGGCATATCACTGATATTTTTACCAACAGACTAAATATAAATTTTACACCAGCCATCCTGACCCGTAAAGCACATCGTAATAATACTTAAAAAACAAGCTGCCTGGTGGTGAATAATAGGAATAAAAACCCGAGACTCAGGAACAGAAAAGTGATCGTCTACAAGAAGCCGAAGACGCTCCTTATGTTACGAATGACGAAAATAATCCCTGAAGAAAGGGAACAAGAGGGACAAAGGACAAACACAAACCTCCAAACACAGCTAGGTGACTGGTGCGCGACCGAAAAAATCCGCCTGGTCCGGGTATCGAACCCGGGACCTCTGTGTTTGGAGGTTTGTGTTTGTCCTTTGGCCTTCATGTTCCCTTTCTCCAGGGATTATTTTAGTCATTCTTGTCCAGCTCGCTTGCACCTTGGCTTTTAATTGCATTATAACCTTATGTTACCTCGGTAGATCCCACAATATTTTTGAGCAACGTAGAAGTTTGGGCTAGTTGGTAAGTAGACATGATAAAAACAAAACAGCTCAAAGACAAGGACGAAGTAGAAGTAACAACAGAACACAGCACTTGAGCAGCTCGTGGCACCTGTGTATGCAGTACCGTAGGCATAGAACCAGATTACGTGATACGGACCTTGAAGGTCAAAGTCAACGCAAAGGACAGTGGCCGAACCGATGAAAATTCGCCCAGTTTACATTCAGCAACACGTGCACTCTGAGCATTAACAATTAAAACTCTACAGACTAGCGGTCGTTACGTAATAATATGTTCGTGTCACGACAATTGAGTTTAAGCTACTCAGGTGTACACGCACAGTGATAGAGGTTACGCAGTGATCAGTCCACTGAAATTGGAACAAATGCACTTCAGGATCTCCGTGCCAATAAGGCGAATGCAATTATGCAATGTCTTACCTTTACAAATGAAATGGTCAGTCTTTCACCAACATAAAACAGCAGTGAAAGATATTGGCATCAGTGTTGCCAGTTTAGCAGTTTTCTCGCAGTTTTCCCGCTGACATCTTGTTTTTTTTAATACCACTTGTTGTCACCAATTCTTGCAGCGGAGCTGTTAAGGGCTAGGTTCCCCGGGATCGTGTCCGGTACCAAAGAAATGCCGACACAAACCCACGCGCCATCTATAAGTGACAGCGGCAACCAGTCTGGTTGCCGCCGTCGCTCATAGATGGCGGCAACATTTCCAGCCATCATAGAAGAATGGGTAGTTGGGCGAGTTGGTGGGAATTCATCGTAGGAAACAGCGCGAAAAAAAAAAAAAAAAGGACGAGGACGAAGAAGAAACGCACGTGACGAGCGCAGCGCACGTCACGTGTGTTTCTTCTTCGGCCTCGTCTGTTTTGCACGCTGTTTCCTACGCTCTTATCAGTTTCGGTTTGGACTCACGATGGGTCAACCGCGTGCCCTTTCTTCGGGGAAAGAACACTGGGTGAGGAAGGAGCGGCGACGTACGCAGCAGCGCTAATGGGTCCGCAACCGCCGCGTGCGTCGAGCGCTTCCGATTCCCTTGCGAAAGAAGAGCAGATCACTCGCATGGAAAGCCACCGCCGAGAACATAAGCCACAGCTCCGCTGCTCTTCCTTCTTCACCAGAGTGGAAAGGCTGAAAGTTTTAGTCAAACAAGTACAGAAGTACAGAAGAGTACCTTTTACAATATTTTCTATATTTATACGCATTCTAAAATAATCAAAGAAATAAAATGCGTTAAAAGACATTCTTGCGCAACATTATAAATTTAGCCGTTTTCGGGATTCTTGTGGCGAGCTCCTGAATGCATTGCGAGTTCGGAATATTCGCTGGCCGCTCACACACAAAAAAAGAAAGAGCTGCGGATCCAAAGTTCTTTACACATTATTTTCATTCGGCGGCTCTTTCGGCGCCCCCCTATGAATGGCGCCCTGCGCGGTTGCACAGGTCGCCCACCCCAAAGGCCGGCCCTGTCTGCAACACCTACAAGGAGACCTCCCCGAGCAGTGAAATGATGTCTCACAAGAGGGGCGTCTGCCGCTGCCGCTATTTCTTCGCTTAGTTTGAGCGGATTCTGTTTTTGGAGTCGTTGGTCATCGTTGACTGGGGTCAGTAAAACTGGCACACCAGTTGTTCGTTGAAGTCGGTGTGTAACGAGTATGAATCCCTCCAGGTGGCTTTTTTCCACATCGACGTGCATGGTAGAGTCTGATGTTGCTTCAGACGCTCCTATATCCTCATCTTGGTCGTCATCGTCAGGTTCGTCATCATTTTCTCCTTTGCGTCACTTGACACCCTTGACCGCTTGACCTGATGTTCTCTCTTGGCCTGGCAGGCCGGCTTGATCTTTCGATAATGCCGTCACTGAGGGGCCTGATTTTGGTCTTCCATTTAATGAAGGCTCTCCATCGGAGTTTTTCATGATGGAAAATCCGGAAGCACCTTGGTAGGACCCAGATTTAAAGGGTCCATGTAACCGGCGGCCTTCAGGAGTTTGATTTATAAGTCCGGGTATAAAAGAGGCTTACTTCTTTTGTTGCGAAGGAACAAATTAGGCTCTAATACAAAGGCGTCGGCAATCTTTCAAAAATAATGTGGAATGCAGAAAAAGGATTGACCATCTACTAGGTGCTTCTTCTTTTCAAGGAAAGTGAAACGTGATATTTCTGTCGGTTATTTTCGTAAAAACAGAGAGGACGACGACGAAAATCGTTTATAAAGGACGTGCTTTATCCGCGCTCTAATAAGCCTAAAGGCCGGTTCAGACACTTGCGGTTGAGTGCGTTTGACTGCGTTGCGGCGAGAACCGAAAGCCAGTCACCGGCACATCTGTGCTTCGTATGAAGCGTGGAACCCAATTTAAGGAATCTCTTGGCACGCGCTATGAGCAGGAGGAATGTCCTGGTTTCTCGCTGCCGCAACGCAGTCAAACGCAGTCAAACGCAACTGTCTGAACCAGGCTTAACAATTCGGCCGTACAGGCCAGTTTTACCGAAATTCCTTACTTCGTGTGGCCTTCCAGGACTCGACTTCCTGGAGAGGACACTCGAAAGCCAACGCGCAATGCCCGCGGGCTCGAACGCCAATCCATCGGTCTTTTTGGAAATCGTTTTGACTACACCAACCGGCAAGAGACGCTCTGACACAAAGGCCTTCTCCATGCAGCAGGCGAACGCGAGCCCCTACCCGTCCCCAAGCAACATCACTGGGCACCCTACCCAACAAGGTCAGATGAATTTTGCGACACTCTCACCACAAGACAGCCAATTTTTAGTGGCATGTACCCAAGAACGCCAAGCGATAGAGGGATTTTTGCAGAATTGAGTATCTAACGAGTTCTACATAAAGAATAAGGAACTTATCCAAGTCGCTCCGCTCCAACAGTGGAGGATACGAAGAAATGTCGTTTTTCAGTAATACTTTACGCATAAGAACAAATTTGAGACTTTCCAAGCTCAGCGAAATTCCCAGCCACCACCCCAGCAAGGCAAAACGGGTGAGAAAGAATCGCTGACCCGGTCGACCATGACGGCAATGTATAGCATTCCTTCTACATCAACCCCATCGAATGGGAATTCATTGACAGAATTCGAGAATATGGAAGATGATGGTTATCAATTTCAAGGTTCACAACAAATAAAAGAAAGATAACGTGCCAACTCCACTTACCATCAACAGAAAGCCATGCAAGCAACACAAAGAACACCCAGGCACATAGCCGTACTAAACCGACGTGCAAGTAGCACGTAGACAACTTCACCGGCAGAGACATTGTTGGGGCAATAGAAAAGGCAGGAATCTAAAACAAAGACGACTTTTCTATCCATCGGAACCAGAAATCTAACACGATTACGATCACAGCAATAACTACGAATAAACCACTCAACATCAACCAAATCGTCAAGGGCGAACAAAGCTACAAGATGAAAGCCAACATGGCGGTTTCAAATGATCAGATCCGCGGAGTTACCTACCTTTCCGGACACGAGGTGCAAGAAACTCCAGAAACCCTCAAGGAAAGTCTCGACTGCAGAACACACACGATTGCCGCAGCTCGTCCCATTGGACGGTCGGAAAGGACCATTTTGATCACAATCGATGGAAAACCTATTCCAAAGCACGCTCGTTTCTTCTGCGAAATATTCAGAGTAACCGACTATCAACCCAGGCCTCTCGTCTGCTACTTATGCCATGAAATAGGCCACAAATCGGACGTCTGCCCTAGCGGCATCAAGCGGTGTGATTGATGCGGTCACACTCACAAGTCCGGCGAGTCCGGATGTGAACTACAGCCTAAATGTATAAACTGCGGTGGACCCCACATCGTCACAAGTAACGGCTGCCCAGTCGTAAAATTTCCCCGAAAAGATTCAGTCTTAGACACCCCAGGGAAAAGGACCCCTTCTCACTGTGGCAAAATTAAATATAGTACCCCCTGCATCAAAATCCTCACAGTCATGAACGAACCCACCCCCACGAGGAGCATGGGCAACGCCTTACAAGGTCAACCCGTACGTTCCACCCTTGCCATTAAAGGGGCAGTGCAACGATTTTCAGACTTTGGCCAATTAACTGCGGAAATTAATCTGCGTCACCTATGGAACGAAAAACCGAAAACCGCATTTTCTTGCGAGCGCTCGTTCTTATTTAAAAAAAAATAAAATGAAACATATCGAAGGTCGAAGTGCCTCAACTCTCCACGCCGACGTTCGAGTGACGTACTCTGGGGGTTCACGTGGTTTCCCCTTGGGCCCTCTTTTCAGAGACCCCAGCCGCTTCCTCCGCGATTGTCGACTTTCAAAGGATTAGCCTCGTCGAAGGTCGCGGCGCGCAATGGACACAAAGGACGGATCGCCACGGGGCTGACTGCGAGTGTAGCAGCGGAGGGGGACAGGGTTTGTTGACTTCCGCGTACCCCCAGAGACGCTGTCATTTTAGTTCCCGTAGCCACCACAGGCGGCTGCAGATCGGCAATAATTCGTTTTTTGCCTTGCGATTACGCAGCAGAATGGAAGTTTTTCGGTGAAAGGTGACGCGTTTTTGGTCACTTGGACTTGGATAAACAATATAAAAAATGCAAACAGGCAATTCTTTCAACATCAAAACCGTTGCACCGCCCCTTTAAGAAAGATTCCAGATGGCATCACATCAGCCGTAAAAAAACCTGCGAATTTCCCCCACCACAAATCGCGGAAACTCCAACTGGCAACAACAAAATAATCACATCACCTGCGAGCAACTTCTAACGGCAATGGAACAACGCATGGACAGGGTCAAAAAATCCCTCGAGAACATCTCGCAAACCCTACGATATATCCTCAAAGGACTCAATGATTAACCTGCTTAAACAAAACAAAGTAAACAAGCCATAACGCAAGGCAACTTTTCCTTGGATCTTACAATGGAACTGCAGGGGATTTGATAACAAGGCAGCGGAACTCAAAGGAAGATTAGAGAAAATGAGGGAAAGCAAACCTCACGTCATCCTCCTACAGTAAGCAAACGCTGAAAACCTCAATTCGAGGGTACACTACACACACTCCCACCATCGTACGACGATCCCGCAACTACCAAAGCCAGCAATCCACTGGTGTAACTTATGGCCAAGCAACCACCCGCGTCTTGAACCGTGAAACACGATCGCAGATAGGTACCTCGCAAATATGTAACGTAGCCAGAGAGGGTGTGGGAGTTAAGTTACGCACTGACAATCAACAATTAAAAATCTACAATGTCTACATTAGACTGAAACAGAATGAAGGAGACGACGCAGACTGGTTCGATGCCACTGTGCATGGCACCACACCCACACTCATCGCTGGGGATATGAAAGCTAAGAAACGAAGACGAAATATAACCAGCAAATGCAAGCAATTAAAGCTGGTCCTCCTTAACGAGCCCGTCACCCCTACAAGGAACGCAACAAGCCCCAGGTAGAACGACACAACCCAGGACCTCACCTGGGCCTTGAAGAACTTTAAAGCCTCCTGGCAGACCTTTCCGGGTTCAATGGGCTGTGACCATCGACCCATAGTAATTCGACTCAAAACAACCACTCCAGCCAAACAACATACGAACACCCGCTCCCATCAAAATATTTAAGGTGGCAGCGGGTGTGCCTCGGGCGCCTCGCTACCAGCACGGCCATTACACGTGTTTTCGAAAGCGTTTTTACACTCTAACACCGGAAGATGACCCGGGCCCTGACCCGAACTGCACAATATGCCATGTACCGGCCACCTGCATACATCTTATCTGGAACTGTCAAGCGACGACAGGAAAACGTCCGGAAACGATCTCAAGACTCACACCCCAAAACTACGAAGACTGGGTCACCCCCAACGAAAATCCTTTAGATAGGAAGCTAATCCTCGATACCCTTCTTGACTTGAAGAGGGCTGGCCTAGCGCAATATATATGACCACTTTTTTTCCCCAACTTCCCTACCCCTACCCTCTGCACCCCCTCTCCCCCCAGACCGGATAAGATGACTTTTGTCAAGGTATCCGGTGTCCCCTTTTTGTAAATAGAAGTTTTCTCTATGACTTCTTCCCAGCAGTCTTTCGTTGCGAGGACCATATCCTTGGCGTGTACCTACTGCACATGGTCAGCAGGTTTCTGCGCGCGAAGGCGGCAGGCACATGTGTTCATTCTGCCGGTGTACAAAACTTTAATACAGCAAAAAAAAAAAAAAAAACTTTAGGGAGAGAAGGAGAGGAGAGCGCTCGGTGACGTCAGAGCGCCGAGCTCTAATTGGAAGAGAAAATCAAACATCGGCGCTCTGGTGCAACACCTTATAGATAACAAAGCCGTAGGGCTGATAGATACGTCGTCATCAGCAAAGGCCAACCCTTGTCACAGATTGGACATAACGATTACGTCAACGTTCGGCTCAAACTTGACTCGAAGCGGAGCGCTGACACAGCACTCGTTTCCAATCTGTGTCCAGCATTGGCCTTCGTTGATGAAGCTAAAATATCAGCACTACGGCCTTGTCTTCTAGGCGGTGTTGCCTGACGTCACTGCAAGCTGTCATCTCGTCCTCTCCCTCAGTTTCTAACCGCATATCTTCTATAATCCTTTTCCCATTAAGCCTTACCGTAGCCGACGCCACGATCCGACGGTGGGAATCCAGCAGCGTCAAGAGTGCATCGTCATGACGCTCATGCAGTCTTTGCGCACCACTGGCTAAACCGATCACACACAGCTGAATGCATGTGCATCATGATCTTGGGCTTTCTTTTTTTTCTGTGCCGGTGATGTCAAACGCACAAAGACGGCGAGTGCCTTGACAATTCACTTTTTGGCTCTGCTTGCCTGGCGCTAAAGAACACGCTGAAAAGAACGTCGAATCGACATGTCAACTGACAGGAGCACTTCCAGAGCAGCCACGCTGTCGAGATCCTGAGGTGGCAGGCCAGCGAGGCGAAGGAGAAACGTGGTTCCGAAGGAAGTTCCACCAGGAATGCTGCCGATCCCGAGGCTTGACAAGGCGTTGGCTGCGCTGCGGGGAAGACGGGCTTTCGGTACACGTGTTTCTAAAATTATCCGAAATGTTCTCGTGCCACAATGGACTGCCAGGGTGTCGTGGAGGCACCCCCGTTTGTTATTAGCGCCACCTGCCAAATCGCGAGCGGGATGGGGATACCTTGCACAGTCTTGGAGCTTAATTTATAAATTGCTTTTTAACTCGCCACTCTTAATATAACGGGCTTTGGTCTATAGATTCAGAGCCGT
Organism: Ixodes persulcatus; assembly: GCA_013358835.2. Classification (NCBI taxonomy): domain Eukaryota; kingdom Metazoa; phylum Arthropoda; class Arachnida; order Ixodida; family Ixodidae; genus Ixodes; species Ixodes persulcatus. The sequence continues at coordinate 67,709 of JABSTQ010011171.1, forward strand.
TTGTAACGGGAAAGTTGGACAGTCTCGAAAGTATTGAGAGTCTAGCATTCACGGCTGGGAGTGTGGCAGCCCCTTGGTTGAACCAAACTTGTGTGGCTATCTAAAATACTCTACTCAAGATACTCTATATCAAATACTTTTGGTAGTAATTTGGTGTCTTGCAAACATATGTGATCAAAAGTATTTGTAACTCTATCTTGATTACGTATGTCTGTATTTTGTACTTGTTATCTCAGATACATTTGTCAATCTTTGGAAAACTTTGCCGCTCGAATATTTTACTGAAATAGAAATCGGCGCATCCTTCCGTAAAGCTGAACCGATTGCAAACTTATAGTGTAAACGACCGAACACAAAACAGGAAAAAAAAAAAAAAAAGCCAGGGCCAAACATACACTCAAAATGCCAGCAAAAATAACTAAATGTAAAGGAGGAGAGGACAAAGTGTTTTATCCTTTGCGTTTTCAAGTAACACCAAGTTAAGGCATGAATGACGAGTGAGGGAAAAGTGTCCGTGGGGGAACGTGGATAGCTCGACGCTTTTATGAGGAAAGAGACAATGCAAGAAACTAGCTACAAGCAGGACGAGCTCACCAAATGCAAACAAACACTCCTCCTAAAGTTTTAGGTTTTTCTGAACACGCCTCTAAAACAAATAGAGTAAAAAAAAAGGAAAAAAAACAAACATTAACAGTCGCCAGAAAGATAGTAGTGCTTCTGCCTGTTTATTTGCGCACTTCTTTTTGAAGTTTAGACGTCTCTAAATGCAGCGTTTGGGTAACCTACTTCAGGAAGGAGCACTCAATATTTGGCGTATGCCAAACTCTGAATAGAGCGACTACAGCGCTTAGCAAAATGATGCTCCTATAGATACGTGCATTCTAAAATTACAAGATGTGATTTTCAGCGGTATGACTATAGGTAGAGTAGCCTCTTTTTGGTAATGTTTTAAAATGTATCCTCTCATGACATATGCACCAGTGATGGGATGAGAAATCACTGGTGTCTCATCAGACCCTCTACTGAAATTGCATGCACTGTGTTTTTATTCTGTTTGCTCTCGTCGCTTGCAAATACAACATTCTTGCGTCACCGAAGTTCATACAAATTACGTAATGTGGGCGTATTTTCGAATGAAATTAACTTATATTTTTAAGTGTTCTGACTGCACTAACATTTCGGATATTTTGCAGGGAAAGTAACTCGAGTAGTACTTTATGAAAGGCAATGAATCTTAAATGCCTTTATGGAGGTACCTTGTCCAACACTGCGCATAACAAACCAGTGACCGTCTTTAGATAAGGTAACGAGCATGGTACAAGGTGTTCTCGAGCGCTTTTCGGTCGTAAACAAATTTGTCTAAATAAACCAATGAATGGAGTGCAATCAAATGTTTCAGAAGGGTTTTTTTTAGGTGGTGAACTTATCATACTCAGATTTCAAAAGTAAGTTTAAAAAGAAAGTAATTAAACATTTTTTTCTATGCACAAGGAGGAAAACAGCGAAAACCGTCTGTTTGACGCTACGGATGGCACGACGTAAAGAAAAGAAAAAGCGTAATCTTTTTGATGAACACCCGAAAGCAGATCTTGCAGATCCGAGTGTGTGGGATGCCATCTGCGAGCAGCAGAGTTAACCAAACGGTTTTTTCTGTTTTCTTCTTTGGGTTCAAGAAAAGAAAACAAGGTTTGAAGCATATTTTTTTTTTTTTTCACGGAGACCTACCCTTATACAATTTGAGTTTTGTAACTGCCCCACCTAAAGAAACATTTCAGATGTTTCATAAACTGCGTTCATTGTTTTTTATACGTTATTTAAAGCGGTAGTTTTATGTGCCCAACCGCGCTTAAGGTCATGTCTTCGTCCTCAAGGTCACGCAACACCTGTGGCTGAAGTTGAAGGTCGCGTAATCAAGGTAATGTAAGCGCCGGTCGCGTAGGCTAGTAAGCGGTAGCTTTATAGGCTTAACCACGCTCCAGGTCATGTCGTCGTTCTCAAGGTCATGTCATCGAGGTCACGCAACGCTCGTGGCTGAAGGTCAAGGTCACGTAATCAAGGTCACATAAGCGCCCGTTGCGTAAGCTCAGTTCGCGTAAACTCGTAAGCGGAGGTAGTTGAAGCTGACGTGACCTGTCGTCCTAGAGGTCGTCCTAGGTGTCGTCCTTGACGTCGTCCTCTAGGACGTTGTCTTATGGTGAATTCGGGTGGTCGCCTCTCGCCTCTGACCTCGATTCAGCAGAGCGCCCCTTCCTCGCCGCTAGAGCTACTCGGGATCCTTTCAGCCGATCACAACTGCTGGCTTCAGAGCGCTCCGAGATTCTCGGACCAGTCACGGGATTAAAATTTCTTGACATTGGTAATGCATTAAAAACAACACGATCTTACAGCGTACGGTGGACGATTGAGCGAAATTTACGCTCGCAACGTGATGAAATAACGGTTGTGACGTAGGTTGTTTTACGCATCGGCATGTAAAAAAAAAAAAAGAAAACAGCAGTATGCGATTTGATGTTTGCAGAACAGAACGAAAGCCAACGCTTGGAAACAGTTAACTCATCGCGTTTTCGACAGTGAACGCGCTGCGATAGCGGTCATGCGTACGACAGAGCAGGCAAATATAAAATGGTTAATAAACCGCATTTTTCTCACGGCGAAATATCATGCAAGCATTGCAATGTGACACAAATCACAGTGCATTATATTCGGCTCTCCCTTTATTCTTTTTTTACAACACAAACCTATGAACGCACTTTTACCAAACCTGGAAATTTCTTGAAGCGACCACAAAACCCGGTAAAACAGCGGGGAGCTCTGCGAGCCGTTTCGTCGTCGGTTAGGCTTAGCGGATTCACCGCCGTGAGATGAACGATCTCAGGAAAGCACTGGGAATACTTCACACGTCGACTTTTCCTGTTACGGTCGCAAACGAATGTCGTCCCGTCCGTTGTAATCCTCGCACCGTCGAATGCACAAGCTCTTTGTTGAACCAGATATCAATCGCCGTCGTGCTGGACCCCGCACACCACCACAGACCACTGCCGGCCATCGTCAACAAAACCACGTGATCACCGTCTAAGTACCACGTGACGCCTGCGCCGCTCCGCACTCCGCGGCCCCGGGCAGAGTGCCAGGGAGCGCTCTGAGAGGGAGAGGCGCCCTCGCAATGAACCACCCGATCAGGCAAAAGCACTCTCTTTCAACCACTCGATTTCGCGCGCTCTGGAAAGAGCGCTCGAGAGCGCGCAGAAAGAACCACGCGAATTCGCCATTAGAAGACGTCCTTGACGCGTCCTAGAGGTCGACCTCCACGACGTACTTTACTCGTCCTAGGTGGCATCCTTGAAGTTGTCCTCCACATCGTCCTAGACGCCGTTCTTAACATCGTGCTCGACGTCGTCCTTGAGGTCGTCCTTGACGTCGTCCTCGATGTGTGCACGGCATATTGCAACAATTTCCTGTAAAGCTACCGCATTTCATCGAGTTTGGTCGATTGAACGTGAATCTAATTTTATAGCAAATTAATCGCTAATAAAAATATTTTTTAACTCCCGGATAGCGCTCGCGAACACCCTGCATGTTATCGCCAAGTCGATTTGTTCTTGCAGGCCACAAACTCCGACTAAAGTCACTGGATCCTGGGAAAATAGCTCTATTGCCGTCCCTTTCTTCTAGCAAGACACAGACACTAACATACATACAACCAAATCCTCGCAAGGAGATTGGTTAATCGGTGTCTGTTGCCATGACAATCGCCATTTTGGTCCTCTCAAAGCTTCAGAAGGGTCTTTCTTAACCAGCCGCGCCAAGATCGCTATGGACCGTCATCGCATATACTGAAATTGTTCCTAGCCTATATGCGAGTCTTTGGCATTGTGCATATCCAATCAACTTATCAATCATGCTGACCACCACAAATATTTTACAATTATATTGTTGTTACTGCTTACTTCAACCCAGGAAAATTATTTTTCAATGCCGCCAAGCACTGACGCCACCGGTGGTGGCGGTTCGAAGATGTGAGCTTGTTTCGCCGGTGTGTAAATAACAAATTCAGGGTAACCTGTCATGGATCGGTTCACTAAGAATGGACAGATCAAGGAGAAACGGCTTATTCCATGAACCGAAATAGCGACCATACGGGGAGCTTGGCGCTACTTTCCTAGGATCCAGTCACTTGAGCTCCGGATCGGCGAAACTCGCTTGGTATAAACGACTCTGGTTCCATCTCTTCTCTAAAAGTAGAAAGAAAAATATAGCCTAGCGAAGGCATCGTACAGCTTGCGGCAATATGAGCTAAGGCAGCCGAGTGCGCTAGCCCGAGGGTAAAACGCCGCCCTCAGAACGTTATGGTCATGGAACCTGCTACCACAATGCATCGACAGGGGATGTGGCGGTTTATCCCAACTACCCTTCTAACAGCCTAAAGGGATGCTGAACTGAAATCTGGATTCCACCAAACATGGCGGCAGAAGCGTGCAATGGGATGCTGCTAACACCAAAACATCATTGATACAGCGATATCTCGAACAGATGACCGCATTTTTATAAAAAAGGAGGCACATTTGACAAGTATGTTGACGCCGTTTCTCCGAGAAGAGCCGAGAAGGAGAGGAAACGGCCTCGCGTTTTCTCTGCTCCGTCGCCTTGAGGGGGCGAAGTGAAGAGAGGAAGAAACGAGATAAGTTCACGTCACGCACCTCGTCGGCCTCGTTCAATATTGACTACTTTTTCCAAAAAAATACGGCCGTCCATTCGAGATATTACCTTGCGAGTGGTGTTGCAGGGATTGTAGCGTCCCGCCTACCGCTCCTGCATTGTTTTCTGAAATCCAAATTTCGGTTCACCATCCTTTTAACGCAACCGGGCCCGTCTCCGCATTATGGCATTCAGCGGCGTCACTAGGACCAGTGGCACCCCGTCACATTGCCGCACCCCACTACAGAGAAATCGAAGGAGAGAAGTGTGGACCGGGGGGGGGGGGGGGTGTCCCCTGGGTGCCTTCACCGAGAACGAAGCGCAGACGCTGAACAAGGGCGGCGTCATCTGGGGCGTCCTGTCCACGAAGCCGCTGATCTGCAGCAGCGCGTTCCACTCTTGAAGGCGAAGCTTAAGTGTCTTCCTGTATTTTTTTTTACTTTAAGATTTGGCATGAGGTGACGTCAGACCATGAGCGAGGAGCAGACGGCGCTCTTGTTCACTCTGATTGGACGGAACGAGTGGGTAGAGACCAAGGCAGCTACCCTTTGCGCCTAACCACTAATCCTTCCAATCAGCGCTCGGCGCTTTGACGTCACCCCATGCTCCCTTATCTCCTACTCTCCTCCAGTTTCTTTCCGCGTTGACATTATGCACTCATGAAAGCCACTCCGGAGTTCCCCCGGCGTACCACATGGCCACTCTGGCCCCGAGGCTGATATCCCTGTGCCTACGCTGGGCGACGAACAGGAGGACCACCATATTGTAGACGCTGGTGCCCGCCCTGAGGACCACGAGCAGCGCCGGCAGCAGCACGCGCAGCGGTCCGCGCTCCACGTAGCCGTCCTGCTCGAGCAGGCGGAGCGCCACTGGGAGCGCGACGCCACTGCGAACGTCCGACTTCGCTCACACTCGACCCAATGACGTTACTGGCAGCATAGGAAACTCAGGCTTAGTATAATCAGGCTTTTAAAGCGAGAGCTTTAAGGAGCTCGGGTCGCAGAAAAGCCGGCGTCGGCGGCATGGGACGGGAAAATCCTGATTAGTCAATAGGGCCATGGCGTCACAGCCACGTACCATCCCGCGGGAATGTCAAACAACCCGCAACGCTCACGTGAAACGTGACGTCACGTGTGGAATGAAAGTGACTTAAAACATTACATGTAATGCGAAAAAAGGTCGCCGCATGTGTCAAATAATTTCAGTTTGTAAAAAAAAATTCATTTGCTTTAAACAAAAAAGTTAAAGAATTTTAGACGGATGCGGTATTCGAACCAAGGACCCTTCTGATGCGAGCCAGACACGCTATCGATTAGGCCACGTAGATTTCTGTTTTCTTTATTGCCGGATATTGACAGGGAACAACGGAAAAGGACATAAAAACGTTAAAAAAACGTTAAAAGCGTCAACCGATCGGCCGTCAGTAATACGCAGTTAAAAGGGCTTCAGATATATATTTTTTTCAACCCCTGACACCCACTCCGGAACGCTGGAGCGGAGCTTTCACACCTCAACGACATAGCGTAAGGAGTCGCCAAAATAGTCACCAACAGGCCTCACGTCCAGATCCGTGTGACGAACTGCCATGCGGCACTTCCATAGGCTGTGTAAAGGGGTACATCGTTATTGTTCTCTACTGCTAAAAACATAATGCCCTGGGGGTTTAACGGAAAGTCTTTCTTTAAGGTGCGCTGCAGTACGTCCCAGAATACATACCCATCCCAACATTTTAAAAAACAGATGTTCCACAGTTTCTGGTTTTTTGCACAAACGACAATGAACACCTCACGCCACAAACATCCTTTTTTTTTTGCCATCCACGTTTTCACTGGCAAAGTTCCGGTGTGGAGCTTAAAAAAGAAAGTCTTTATACACGCCGGCACAGACATTCGTCTAACGTGTTTAAAGACATCATGTCCCGGGCATTCACTGTACAATGATAATTACAACAGGGTGGGTAGCGTAACATCAACAAGATCTTTGTACAGCCTTTTCCTAGTTACTTCGCTCAGGTACTCAAGAGAATAACGTACTCTCAAAAACCTGTAGGCTGCCCCAACTTCACGCATGAAACCCAAAATGCCCCCTGGCTCTACCGTATCTGACGAGACAAGAAACTCAGGAAGAGCTTTGCCCAACCGCACTTGACACATTGTACGCAGAAAAGGGTCCCTGACCTCGCGTAGAAAAAGGAAGCGATGAACTAGCTGCTTTAAATACAGATGCGACACTGCAAGTCCCCCATTCCTCACACTACGAAAAAGGTTTGTCCGGCTCGTGCGCTCATAAGACCCCCAAATAAAAACCGCGAAAACCCGGTGAAACTTCTGAACATTCACCCTCAACAGTGAAGGACATGGAGCACATACCACAGTTTGCTTACAAAGAACAGGTTGCAAACCGCGGCGCGCGCAAACACCGATAAGTTTTTTCCCCTCCACTTCTTAGATTTGTCCCGAAGTGCAATCATCTGCCTCAGCCAATATGTCTCGCTGTCCCGACAGTTCTCTAGCGGCACTCCCAAATATTTCACGGGAGAAGAGACCCATTTTACATTTTTGTACAGACTTGGTGTGGCATCCCAGTACCCGTGCCGAAATCCTAAACATTTATCCCAATTTACAGCCCTTCCACTGCTGCGGAAAAACCGTTTAACAATGGCAATGACTTCATTCACACTCTTCCGGTTAGCACAAAACACAGCTGTATCATCGGCATAGGACAGGACTCGCACTTCGACTGAGTGCAGCTCAAACCCACGAATAGCGTTATTCTTAATTATGCTTAAACAGAACTACTCTATATACATACAAAAAAGCAACGGTGAGAGAGGGCTGCCTTGCCTCACTGACCTGCATACGCGGATACGTTGCCCAACTGACTTATTAACTATGATACTTGTCTCATCCTTCGTAAGCCAAACGCACATCTTCTATAAGGAGAGAGCCTTCGTTAACATGTTCTAATAAAATCATCATGACTTCGAGCGACACGCGGTCGAATGCTTTCTCAAAACCTATCTGAAGCATGGCGATGGTAGTGTTCATTTTATCACAGCATTCGAGTACACTGCGGGCAGAGTGAATATTTGTCGCGATAGACCTTCCTTTGATCCCACAAGTCTGCTGGGGCACAACAATATCTTTAGTCACTAATTGAAGTTTCGGGCTAAAATCTTCATTAGTATCTTGTAGTCAACATTTGTTAAACTGATCGGCCTATAGGCCGTGACATTACGAAGTTTACGCTATCTATAGTTTTAGGAATCAATACAGTGTGAGACAACAAAAAAGACGGGGGCAGCGTTTCACTTCGTACGCCTCCATGAAAACATTGCACAACAAAAGCGCAAGCTCGCGCTTAAACGCTTTGAAGAAAGCTACGCTGAGGCCGTCCGGTCCGGGTGACTTTCCAGGGTTCAGGTCATCGATTGCTCTCTCTATTTCCTTCATGGTAATCGGTTGCTCCAAAAGGTCTTTAGTCTCCTCACTTAACCTCGGCAGAAGTGGCAGAAACTCGGCACGAAAAGTCTCTACGTCTACGGGGTTGTAGGAAAACAGTTCAGAATAATACGAGCAAAAAGCTCTTTGGATACTTCAACGGTCGCTCATGATGTTTCCATCAACATCAATCTCGGTTATCGTGTTCTTGTGGGCGTAGCTCTTTTCGATACCCAACGTTCGCTTCGTCGGAAGCTCGCCTCTTTCAAGCTTATGTGCTCGCGCCCTGATAAGCGCTCCCTGATATCGCTCTTGGTCGAAGGCCTCAAGCTTTTTCTCCAAATCGCGAATGTCATGTTTGAGTTAACCTGGAGCCTTGCTTTCTTCTGTTGTGAGATTTTGCAGTATACTCCGCATTATTGCTTCCTGCTCTCCTTAGGAATGCTTTAACGCACCAGCCCGTTCTATAGCAGTCATTTTAATACCCCATTCACACGGCCAGCATAAAAGTACCTTTAACATAGGTCCCTTTGCAATCGGCGAATCAGCCCGTGCTTTTAGGTCGCGAGCACAAGCCACGCGCAGAAAATCGTGAATTGATAGGCCTCAGAGAATAAAGGTCCCTTAGCTAAAGGTACCTTTACGGTCGTGTGAATAGGGTATAAGACTCTGTTTAAAGCTTTCCCATTGTTCGCCATAATTATTTGTAACTTCGTTTAAATTATTTAGACGGTCTTTAACCAATTTTGGAAACTCAGCATCATCTAGGAGTCTACTATTCAGTTTCCATAACTCCCAGGAGAACTTCGTTCGTTTCTTCATACCGCCTATACTGAAGGAAACCAAACAGTGATCACTAAACGAGACAGGCACAATCGTGTAGCTACTACATATAGCGATTAGATCTAAAGAAACATAAGCTCTATCTAGCCGTGCATGGCTGCTTCCTTGAAAATGAGTGTACTGAGTAGTTCTGGCATGACACACACATTCCGCTATGTCCTCAAGCCTGCCTCACTAATAATATCATTTATGGCAATAGTGCTAGCATCTCTGTACGGGGTCGTACCAGTCTTATTTGCTGCCGCACAAACACAGTTAAAGTCGCCAATCAGCATGACGTAACGCTTACACAAGCAATAGCCTTTAACATTTTCAAAGAATATCCTCCGATCGTCTACCTTATTAGGCGCGTACACGCAAATCACTCACCACTCTAATGAAGAAAACGTAAAGCCGCAGAGTACGAGTCTGCCTTCTAAGCATGGAACTACTGACTGCTCAACAATTCCAATCGAATATTTAAAAAAAAAACGCATCTTCCAGAGTTTCCAGTAGCATGACTAACGCATACATTGTACCGGGCTGTGAAAGGTCGCAACATGCCCTCAGTGCGGTCCTCGCTCTCCACCTTAGTTTCTTGTATCGCAACTACGTCCAGCCCTTCTTCCATAAACAGACGGCTAAGCTGGTACTGTTTGCGCCTGTCGCCAAGTCCTCGTACATTCAGAGCACCAATACGCAGTGCGTGGTTCTATTAGTCTTGAGCGTGACCGCACAAAGGGCACACCGCGGGAGGAAACAGGTCTACTGAGGGGGTCGGTCCTTACGGGATAACGATGAGGACCTCCTCGGTGACCGGCGACAACTCTTCTTCGACAGGGCGACCTTCCAGACGTCCTCACTGCGCTGCGACACTTGCTCCCCTGCACAAGTCACAGTCACCTTATCGCGACGGCGCTTAGCCGTCGCCAAGTCCATGTCCACGTCGCCGTCTTGGTTCGCCCCTTCGGAAGTCTTATTCGCCTCGCACGTGGCCTCTTCCATCCCTTCTTCTTGAGTCTGCGGCTCGGACTGCTTCTGCCTCTCCCCTTCCTTTGTGGGCGGTGAAGTAAGTAGACTCTGAACGTCGCGGTCAAGTGTTTTACTGCCAGGAGCTCCGTTTACGTTGCTCGTAGCCTGCTCTGCCTCGAACTCATCCATGACCTGTTCGCAGATATCGTCGCCAGTCTTGGGCGCGGCGACTCGGGTGTAAGTCCGGGCACAGTATTCTCTTTGGTGTCCAAACGTGCGACACCCGGAGCCCCAAGGCGCCCTGCAGTCGCGCCGGATGTGCCCCGTGCGTTTGCAACGAAGGCACACTGGCGCGAGCCCGGGGACCACCACAAGGACCGTCCCTCCGTAAAAACGTAGCTGATGCGGCAGGTTTTCTGGTGTCATATTCTGTCTAAGGGTCAGGACAACTGGCAGCGTCGTAGAATCGACGCCTACAAGACCACCCACTCTCCATTTTTCCCGGGCGACATCCTTTACCTCGAGGTAAAGGTCAAAAGCTTGGCGAACGGCTTCGACGGGCATGTCAAAGGTGACCATGTAGCTTCACCCTGATTCTCGCCGGTACGGGTTGATCACCAAGCAGCGGCGCCCCTTCACCTGCAGTTGCCCCTCGGACAGCAGCTTGCCCTTGGCTTCCGGCGTCTTTAGCCTTAGCAGCCAGACATGACTTATCTGGTACGCGCTCTGACCGGCCATTCTGGCAGCACCCCCACCTGCTTCAACAAGGGCACAAAGTCTTCGGCTCGATAGGGTCGTCCACCGGTGTCACAGTGCAACACTACGCTGCACTTCAGCGATTTTTTTTGTAGGCAACGGAGGCAACACCACAGCGTCATCCTGGGCAATGCTACTCTTATCAGAGGCACCGCGGCCGAGGCCGCTCGTCATCGCCGCTCCTGAGGCGCGGTCCATATCACACGTCCGTACTGCACGACAGTCGGAAGTGGAATGCCGACTAGGTCACGCAGACACTTTTTTTTTCTCGCTTGCACGGCTTGGGAACGAGCGGGGATTTACGTGTTCAGTTATCGCATTCCACTGTTGAAGGCGAACCTTAAGCGTCTTCTCGTGTTTTTTACTTCGGGATTCGGTTTTCGGCGTTCTTTGCGTCAAATGCTGCAATCCCACTGGCTGCTCATAAAGTTCCTCGGAACTTGCAACGCTCTGCGTTGCTCGAGCTGTCAGTGATTATAAAAACCTAGGCCTGCGTCTGACGTCATTGTTAGCAGACCGCCAACCCACCTTAACGTATGTTGCCCCAACCAACAAACACGCTGATCCTCGCCGAGAGACGAGACTTCACGGCAAAGCGGCAGATGCGCGTGTCTCGGCGCCGCTGCGTGCTACCGTCGCGTCGGTTTTGAGATGCTGCAAGACGCGTCCGCGGCGACGCTGACGCAGGCTGCACGGTGGCACTGCGCTGTCGGCTGTTGCGCCGGTCAGACGGCTTTCGTTGGCAGACAGACGCACTCGGAAGGGATATCAAGTTGTTAATTTCCAACCTCTTACTCTGCCAAGTTTGTTCAGTGATACACGCGATCCGCCGCCCTCAAGCGCCTCTGTGGTAAATTCTAGCGCTGTACCGTTAAATGCGGTCTCTTCAGACAGCTACACTTCAATTAATTGTAACTTGGCAAGGAATGAACTGTCCTTTTCTAGCCAATCAAAGCGACAAGAGTCGAGCACGTGACAGCCCTTACCAAATGTAGGGGGCGAGAGCGTAACGCAAGCAGTTGAAAGAGAGGGGAAGGAGGAACTTCCCCCAGACGTCGCCTTTGTCTTCCTTGGAGACATGCCTTTCACTCTAAATTAGAACAGAAGCGATTTTCCTCCCTCTCCCGCCCGTGGCTTGAAGAGCAGGTCAAGAAGGAAGTGGACGCTCCTCCCACCTCTTTCCACCCCAGCAGAGCGAACGGTGGAGAGGAGGCAACCTCCTCTGCAGCGTTCGCTCTGCTGAAATGGAAAGGGGTGGGAGGAGCTTCCATTTCCTTCTTAATCTGTCATCGACTATAGTGAGATAAAATGAAGTCATGTGTCTCCTCCCTCCGACGCGCCGATTGGCTCACTGACACCGTAGTCTTCAGAGTTTGCCAAGTACGGCTGTTTACGAACAAGTCAGTGTTTTTCCCACTCCAGTTGTGTGTACTGCGCGCGCGTAGAAACTAGATTCCCGTGAAGTGAAGGGTCCGCGAATGCGCCATGTCGACAGCAACGCCCCCGCTGTGGCGTCTCGTCAGAGCCGCGCAACGACCCCTTTGACTCACGCAATACACGCTATGCGTTAAAAGAGAAGAGAAAAACGACTGCACTTACGTGGACGATGCCACGTAAGCAGTGCTCAGTGGACACGCCAGTGTGGCGAAGAAGCGCACGGCGTCTCTCCTGGAGTAGCTCATGTACACGAGGCCGACACAAAAGAAACCGTGCAGCGTCAGGCCCAGGAACGCCGTGCTGAAGAGCAGCGGCTCCGTGGAGAGGACGCCCCACATGACGCTGCCCTTGTTCAGCGTCTGCGCTACGGCCTCGGTGAAGGCGCCCAGGGGACATCCCCTGCGTCCAGTACGCGTGCTCGTTCAGTTGAAATAATAATATAAAAATTGCCAACACTTACGCAACCCGTAAGTTGAAACCAACGAGGTAGACCGTAGAGGGGCTTAGAGCGATAAACTGGTATCCCGTTCATCAGGCAAAAGCGACACCAATTGGCTGCCGCCACGTTGTACAATTTTGGCCACACGTGACCGTACCAAATCCTGAGGCTTTTACGCAAAACTGAGCCGAGATTTGTATTGCGATCGCTGTAAAAAGCATGATAAACTATTTTTCAATATAGTTAGCCCCAGAGGTCAGTGTCTAGCTCCGATAAAAACCCAAAATACAGCACCGCGGCCGACGGCATCTAGCGGACGCATTGCGAAGCTGCCCGAGTTGTTGTCGCAAAAGAACATTTCGGACTTAAAACAAACTAAACATAACTCATCTCGTCATTAGTGTTAGTAAAGATCAATAAGAAATTATTTGTACGAGGTACTTCGTTAAAATCTAGACGCAAAACTATAAGGTCATGTGTCTAGTGGTCAAAAAATGTGCAACATGGCGGCGACCAAGGTGGGGGGAGGGGGTCACTTTCAGCTGCCAGTTTATCGCTCTAAGGACCTCTACCTCGTTGGGTGAAACACAGCGACAGCTGAGGTGTGACGCCGGAGTCGCTTAGGTGTCATTTCGGAGCGGATGGACTGAATGAACGGTAAAGGTGCAAGCGCTTACCATACAGTCCGCATTGGCATTTCATATTCAAGCGAGTAACACACCGGACGAAAATTCCATAGCGTTTTGGAACCATTGATGGTGTATTAAGTAGAGAGGATTTCAGCTTTCTGTGTAATAGGGGAGCGTGTTTTCGTACGTCACTACGGTACAAATAGTCACACATGCCAAACGAAGACCGCCGAATAAACGGGGACAAGGAAGCAGACAAAGTGCACTCTCCAAATGAAGGTTTACTGACACAAACACACTATTCATACCATCTTTCTGTCTATCCGTTTAGAAAATAAAAATCTGTGCCTGTCAGGTGTCTTGACGGGGCACTAACGCACTTGCTTTCTCTTGCTTTCCGATTCCGAACGCATGGTAAAATTCCAAGGCAGATTTATCTGCGTATCTCCCGAGAATCGGCCACGTGCGCGACCGAAAGCGTCGCTGTGGTCGGCCTTCCACGATTGGCCGAACGCTGACTATGACGACAAAAAAGGATTTATCATCGACGGAAATAAGAGGAATGAAAGAACTTCAATTTCGACGGTGTTGGTAGTGTTCCTTTGAGAGCGCAATGATTTCAAGCTTCCACCATGCTATTTACAAACACCATCGGACTTGTTGTTTGTAAGGTAATGACGTCACAAGGGGGAACCATAGGAGGGCGCCACTAAAATATCTCGCCGCTAATAAGCCGATTTCACCAACCAGTTTGACTACGCCACCGCTGCCGCAATGCATTGAGGGAACTTTAGTCTTTCTGCACGCGCGACAACCTCGCTGAAGCTCTGCGCGTGTAGAGCACGAGACAGCAAGAGCCCTCGCGTGCACTGCCGTTTGCCTGCTGTGAGCTAAAGTTATGGCGGCGTCACACATGCGTCAAACGCTTGGTGAGATCGGTCTATTGTTGTTTGTGCTAATTCTGGGTCACATTGTCACCTATCTTAGTGCACTGTCAGATTGCCCTGCGGGGACTGTTTTACTGAATATGCATGTTATCTTTATACCATGCATGACCAAGCATGTTATCCTGCTTGCTTGTTATCTTGTTATCAGCGGCCCGTGGAGTGTTTGGCGGAGTGACGAAAATGGGCTCGCGTCAATATGGAGCGCGGTCGACGGCGCGAATCCGGGAAGTGGCCCACTAACAACTATCCCTGTAATATCGTTGTAAAAAACGAAAAAAAAAAATTACCATACTCCGTTGTTTTTTTTATGGTCCTCGATTTTCTTCAAAATTCACCAGACACACAAGCTAACATCGCTGAATTAGTAATCCAAATATTAGGTCAAAACATTTCTTGCAAAGGTATTGAATTTACAATTTTTACCGTTCTTTTTTTGAACTGGAAGTGTCTACTAGCAAAAATTAAAAAAATGACGGGGGTAGAACTTGGGTGCAAATTTTGATCGGATTTGTTCAGGAGGTAGAAACAAACAATAAAATACTATAACATGAGAAGCAGAAACTACACAACCAGAAGCAATAAAAAGGGCTGAGACAGGGCTGCCTGCTGTTACCCCTGCTCTACATGATATACCTAAGTGGAATGAAAAATACACCAGAGCAGAACAATTTAGGTTTTGATGTGAGTTATATAAAAGAAGAAGAAAATGTATTACAAATAATCCCATGATTAATGTATGCAAACGATAAAGTACTCATGGCAGATAACCGCGATACGTTACAGGAACTAAATGTGGAGAGGAAGGGGACAGCTTGGACCTGAGCGTTAGTAGTGACAAGTCTTAAGTAATAGTGTTCAATGATAAAAAAAGGGGACCCCTGAAGATACAAGGAAGTGAAATAGACCATGTAGAAAAAATGCAAATATCTGGGAGTATGGATCAATGAAGGAAGGAAATATCTAGAGGAACATGAACAAAAATATAATTAGAAAAGGGAAAATAAAATTATCTATCATGAAACTCAAGACATTATGGAAATATAATAGAGATGAAGATGTCAGGGGTATATGGAAAGGAGCAATGGTGTCAGGACTGTCTTTTGGCAATGGGATACTGCGCATGAGATCAGAGGTTCAATCAGTTTCGAAAATTCGACAAAGGAGCGTGGGAAGGTTAGCAGTGGGACTGCATGGAAACACACCAAATGAGGGGGTACCAGGGGACTTGATCTCGGCGTCCTTTGGGAGCAGAAAGGCAATCAGTAAATTTAAATTTGAAGAAAGGTTAAATGAAATGAATGATACCCGGTGGGCATGAACAATATTCAAGTATCTATACATAAAAAGATTAAACACAAAATGGACACACCAAACCCGCAAGCTGACAAATAAATACCGGCATGCTAGTGATGGGACTGAGCGGATTTCAGTGAAAAAGGGAGTGAACAAGCCAGAAATAAAATGTGGGAGAAAATAATGCAAGAAAAATCAGCTTTGACAATGTAGAGCTAAAAAAAAGACACCAAAAAGGAAAAGATGTTTAATAATTCACGTGGAACTTCTTTGCTGCTCGAGGCGAGAACAAGAGTGTTAAAAACAAGGACGGATAAAGCAAAATTTCAAGAGATATACATATTATGGGCCGTGTGCCATATTGAGAGTAATAGACTAAAACATTTGGTTTTAAAGTGCAAGGGGTTTCGCTCTTTCCTCCCTACAGGGGTGCCGGATCTGGCGAGGGCGCTGGGTTTTGCTGGCGAGGATAAAATATCGGAAAAGAAAATAATTACAGTCAAAAGGAGGAGGTTAAAGATTTGTAGAAATTTTCCAGCGATTATTGAATGAATTAAAACTAACTAGCCCAGCCAGGGACAGGTGGGACAGATGAAAATGGGGACTCCCTCCCGCGTGACTCCGGCTCAAAGTCACAACCCTTTTTCTCAGTCGGCCCGGTGTTGGGGTAGCGCCGAGTAGGCTTGACCGGAGGAGGAAAATTGGCGACTCCCTCGCCGCGGGGAGAAGGCGGGAGAAGGGTGATGTTTTTAGGCTTCTTCCCCCAATCCCCCAAAGGTCATACTGGCGATATCTCGCACTGCCTGGTTATGGTTACAAACATGCAGAGGGGGGGCAAATTGACTTAGAAGGGCGAGGGGAGGAATAATACTTTGGGTTTCTAAGCTAGGTGGCGTAAGCTACCGCCCGGTATAAATTAAGTGTACATCCATTAGCATCCATACATGCATTCAGCATCAGGCAGAGGCGGGCAGGGGTTCACTCTTTGGACAGTAAAATCTGTTCCCAATTGATTACAAGAAGTTTGATGGTGTCAAATGAATGCTTTAACAATTCGCTTAAGCATCCACGCGGCAGCACGAAACAAATGCGTGGCATGCTCGGTTTTCTAGATCCTCTGCTCGACATGCACACCTGCCTGCAAGTGACGTCATGGAACTGTAAAGCGCAGGTATATTTGAATGTTGGTTTCGGCATCACCTTAATTTAAAACCAAAATGTTAATTGGGGTAAATGAAAAACTAGTATTTTCATTCGAGGGAGGAATCCCGGGTAATTATCCTCGGCGCACGCAATACGAGATGAAAGCGGCAGGCTTTTGCGACGCGTATTGGTAACGTCAGTTGCCCGGTGGAGGAAGGCAGGGATGCTCAGGTGGTACAAACAATCCCGGTTTGGCGCCGGATAAGTTTGTTTTTAATGATAGTTTGACGTTAAAGGGACGGTGCAACGATATTCAGTTTGAATTTTTTCACAATTGACATGAGTTTATTAGCACTAGTGGCACCCAAGTATATTCGCACGCGGCGCCACAGACTAAGAAACGATTTTGTTGTGGTGTAATTGCAAGAATAAAAGCGAGCGTTTTATTTTAACCTCTCCTTCTCAAAACTTGATGACGTAGTTTGAAGATTAGCTCAGTTACGAAACTGCTCATAGACGCTGCATGCACGTGCAGTACCCCCCCCCCCCCCTCCCCCCCTCCTCCTTCCCCGTCTCGCCTCCCGTCGTTCGACGCGCCGGACAGTTGATATGGTAACTGCAGCGTATTCTATGGAATCCGTACGTTTCAAACTGCATAGTCTAGATAGCGCTCCACCGTACTCTATGGAACACACGGTTTTGAAACGGAAATCTAGATGGCGCTTTAAACAACGGGAGGCGGACAGAAGTGAATGGGGGGGGGGGGGGGGTGGTACCCCCCTCCGCAAGAGTTTCACAACTAAGGTGATCTAGTAACGTTGGTATGTAGTGTCCTCCAGTGTCGATATAAAGTCTCCCAGTGACGACATTTGAATCCGGCTCATAGATTGGACCCAAGCATTGCGTGAGCACTAGATTTGGTCTCGTAGCTTTGACAAACATTCGTGTAATGGCTCGTGTCCAATCGCCGCAACGACAATAACGGCCGAAGCCTAACATGTCTAAAAGTCAGAGCGTGTCCTGCGTTTTTGCCAACCCCAAACGTGGCTTGATAAATATTGGCAGCATGTAATCGCCTTCAGATCACGCGGCAGCTTGTTCTGGGTACGAACTGACCGAAATACAACGCTGCTCGTTTTTTTTTGTGTGGGGTGGAAAAGAATACGGGTTTCATAGGTTATAAACGTCGGAAATTAACTAAACAGCAGTATTCGCACAAACTACAAAATTTTTTTTCATCGCCGCTTTAATCGATTGGGTAGCAATGTGACCAAAGTGTTTGCAGACTTACCAGAGAAGAAGTTCGCTGAGCAGAAGCATCAGGCCATCGCTCGTTACGGAGAGAAATTCGCGCAAAGTTACGACGTCATCTTGGCGCCGGGACAGGGCACAGCCGAGAAGCACGGCAAAGGCGGCCAGTCCCAGTTGGTTTCCGCCAAACGTGAGACTCGAGGACCTCACGAAGATGTCCACCGGAGATGCGGTCGTGTCTGCAACAGCCCGCGAGTATACCCGGTGCCAACGTAAGCCGTGACCACGGTGCAAGACACAGCGGGTGCTTCAACAAAGACTTAAAGTAATATGGTGGCTGAGAAAGAAAAACACTTTTCGGGAACAAACTGCTAGCCACAGCGGGCGTCAGGGCTTTATGTAAGGAGACCAAAGAAGACGAGGGCTGGAGTACGAGAAGAAGAGAAACAAGAGGATATATGAATTAAAACAAAAAGGTGGCGACCGTTCTTTTATAATGCGGCTCCTGAGATTTTATGTCCTGGAACACTACAAAATCGCGCAGTCGACAGGATTGTACTAAGTTGAAGTGGCCTCAAGATGTGTGTGACATTCGAAGTGAAAAGCGACGACAGGGGAAGTATACGCTTCATGAAATGTCAGCCGCAAGATGAAGAGCCTGTCGCGTTACCGCTAACGGTAAGCACCAGCGCCTTCATTCAATATCTACTTGACAAGTCAGGCCGAAGCCTGGAAGACCTTTTAGAAAAAGGCAAGGTCAATATAAACATGAAAACAAGCAATAGTTCACATTGGAACCTACTCGGCCAACGCCAACAAACCTGCAGTCTGAAGATGTAGGCATTCTGCTTGCAAGGATGCTTGGATTGCAACAACACATGATACAGCAATCTGAACTGCTTCAGAGAACTGCTTCGAAAATGCAAGCGACGAACAAGTTATAAATGGTAGTCTGTATGAGGACATTCAGACTACCATCTATTAGGAGAAACTACGGCAAACACCCGGTAAAGGTGTGGACACCGCGCGCTCCGCCAGCTGCCAGATAAAATCCTCTCATTGCCTTGATTGCAGGCGCCTCCACCAGATGACTTTTCGATAAGTGGCTAGTGATAGCCTGTTGAGGGCCCGGTTTCCTATGGTTCTCTATGGGAGACATGTTTGTTTTTAAAGTCGCTTTCTGGGTGCATCGCGTCATGTAGAACTACGCGTGTTTCTTAGACACAGCTTCGTCACTGAACCTAGTTTCGTGCCTCATCGATGGCAAGAACAGTTCAATGGGTGCGTTGGAGCAGAGATCGAGATCCCTGGCGCGGTGTTCAAGTCAGCGAGGACAGAGCTGACACGCCGAGCGGAAAGCGATTGCGTCTGGATGCCACAGCAACGAGACACTTTTTTTATTCTCAGTCGCGCCGTCTGACTGGCCATGACGCGGACGCTCGCGCCAGTAGGACTTTTTTCTGGTCGATCTCGTCGCAGCGTTCACCGTGCTGTGTGTCCTTACAAAAAAAAAAAAAAGAAGAAAACGCCATACAGCGTTGCCGTGACACATCCTCCTCTACTTCGAGTACACGACCTGGCCAGGTTTAGGTGAATGCGGGTGCCTTTCCAGGCGCTTAAAGGGCAACTCCGGTAAAAATATTTGAATTTGGAATTACGACTATTTTCAGCTAAAGCAGTGTCCCTGAATAACAAGGTATAACTCCTTTTACGATATTGTGTGTAGTTTTATAAATATCACGGCTCAAGGTTTGGTTTCGGGCGTCTACAATGAAAACCGAAACTATCTGCTACAGGGATGGCAACACTGATCATCATCCGTACGGCCGGGACGTGACGGCCACTGATCTCTATGTGTATTTGCTGGATCGCGTTTGACCAGCTCCGCCTATGGACAGGAATGCGGCCACGGTCGGCCATCTTTTTGGTAGAGTTATATTATCTCTAGCCATCATAGGGGGGGGGGGTAATATGGCGGAGAGCGCTATGGCGGCAGGCAGCCATAAAATAGCCGTGGATCTTGTACACTGTACCGTGGGTGATATTTCGTGCTTGATTGAAGTTGCTCGACGAAGCAGATTCTTGAAACCCGGCGTGAACGGTAGCCTCATCCTTGAGGACCCGGCGAAAGTTCTACGAAAGCGCAGCACCGGGGGAAAGCAGCGCAGCTCGCATCGAAAGCAGACTCCGTACTGGCGTCTGCATGGCGTCTGTTTTCGATGCTTCTTTCGATGTGACTTTCGATGCGTGCTGTGCTGCTTTTCCCCCGGTGCTGCGATTTCGTGAAACTTTCACCGGGTCCACAAATATCGGGCTACCACTCACGCCGGGTTTCAAAAATATACTTCGTCAAACAATTTCAATCAAGCACGAAATATCACCCACGCTATTTTGATTGCAGCCTGCCACCACAACTGCCACAACGCTGTCTGCCATGGATGAATGATAGTGGCTACAGCAGCTGTACCTTGGCTAGAGGCAACGTTACTAGAACCACCCAGTTGGGAAACTGCCATAGAGCCTGCTTTAAAAAAGTGGCTCCGATCCGTACTCGAGAACCGAGCTAATGGCGATCGCAACGCCGCCATTTCTCTCGCAGCGTCCACTCCGGGAACTGCACGGCTGCACGTCGAGTGGGGCAAGGGCCGGTGGCGCTAAAGCCCCTCTATCCTGGGAAAAGTGGCGCCATTCTTTGAACTAGCCGCCGCGCACACTATTGGCCGGTCGTCACGTGACATCTGGCTTTCGGTTTTGGACTTCCGCTCGCCATGAATTTCCCAAGATGCTACTACGTCAACTACGCCGCAGCTGACGAGCTGCTGCGCCTGTAGAAATGTCGGCCGGAAAGCTTTTCAGTGTTCCCTCTGGAACGGAAAATGAACCTCGGAGGAAGATCTTGCTTCACCGAATCGATCGAAAAGATTTCAACCCGACGGGAGACGCGAAGTTATGCGAGGTGAGTGCTCCGCATAAAGCTCACCAGCATGGCCAGCATGCAAGAAGACAGCTGTTTAGAGCGAGCTATGCACTCCATTCCACCGTAAACGCGAGCGATGTAATAGCGAGCACAACATTGCCAACTTGGCATGCACGGACGCCCGTGCCGTGGAAGTAAAGGCCCCTACGCACAGTTGCGTTTGAGAGCGTTCAACTGCGTTGCGTCGAGAAACGAAAGTGAGTAACCGGCACATCTGTGCTTCGTATGAAGCGTGGAATCTAATTCAAGGAATGGCTTGGCATGCGACAAAAGAAGTACGGATGTCCTGCGTTCTCGCAGTCGCAACGCAGTGAGACTGTTTCAAACGCAACTGTGCGTAGGGGCCTTAAGTCGTTCAAAACGGCCTGCTCCTGTTCGTGCTTGTGGTGGCATCGGCGCCGCTCCCAATTACGGGTGCGTGCGGAGTACGCGCGCTCGTCAAGCTTTGCGTACGTGCTCGCGTACCATACTTTGTTTCGCACACATAGCTTGCAACGCTGCCGCGGCTGCGGACCCGAGCATGTGGATGTATCTGTACTCCGTTTCAATATAAGTGCGAGCGCAGCCAGTGCGACAAGCACGAGTATACGTCTCTGACGACGCTCTTACTGGACGAGCGTGTGTGCTTAGCCCGCTCAAAGTGCAGTTCGCTCTCGTAGTGTCAATAGGGTGTCCTTCGCTCGCAGTCTTATTGAAACAAAAACTCAAGCAAATAAAACATTTGAGATCAACCCCACACTCGCGCGAGCAGCTTTGACAGCGCAAACTTTACGTGCAGGTCTTTGGCAGGCTAACCTGGGATCTGCAGAAACGGGCGTTTGAGGTGGCGTTACGTGATCTGCTCTCGACTAAAATCCGATCTCTTCAATCTATTACAGGACCACTTCAGCATCGACCAATTCAAAATACTAATCATGCAAAACAAAGGAGAGCAAAACAATTGAGGAAAGAGGCTCTCCCAAACATTTCTTTTTTCGTTACCCTCAACCAAGAGAGTAAACCACCACTGCAAGGAAACTGGAAATGTAAGTGGTATGTACATCTCACAAGCCATTCTTTTTATTCAGTAAGACATATCTGTTTTACAATACAAATTTAATACACAAACTGATGATTTTGGATGCCTCCTTTACAAAATGCAGTTCTGTTTATTTGTTTTTTATGTTGCTCCCTAAAGTTACCGAGGCACCCCCAGCAAAACCTGAATAGAACACCACAAGGCAATGCCCACAGTACTGAAACATCCCCAGAACAGACTGCTGCAGCAACCGCAGCTGCTCTTTAGTTGTGTCTGATACTATTACTTGGTCGATCGAGGCACACCTACCACTAGTGCCATCTCTGTCCATTCTAGGAGTGTGTGTCCATTGGAGGGCCCCCAGCAAGGTCCAAGCGGAGCTTTTCCCTCTGGGCAATCTGCCGCAGTGATCGCAGCTGTTGGTGAGTTTGGCAGTCCGATACTCTTCCCAGGTCAACTGAGGCTCACCTATCACTAGTGCCATCTTTGTCAATTCTAGGCGAGTGTGTCCTCCTGAGGCCCCCCAGGAAGTTCCAAGCGGTGCTGTACAGAACCTAACTTTCCCAGCTTCCCTAGAGCAGCCTAATTTGGCAACCCCCCCCAAGTTGCTGGTGAGTTTAGCACAATGATACTATTTCCAGGTCAACCGAGGCACACCTCTAACGACTGTCGTCTCTGCTCATTTATTCGTTCTAGAAGTGTGTTAGTGTGTTGGTGAGTTTAGCACGGTGATACTGTTTCCAGGTCGACCGAGGCACACCTTCAACGACTGTCGTCTCTGCTCATTTATTCGTTCTAGAAGTGTGTTAGTGTGTTGGTGAGTTTCGCAAAATGATACTGTTTCCAGGTCGACCGAGGCACACCTCCAACGACTGTCGTCTCTGCTCATTTATTTGTTCTAGAAGTGTGTTGTGTGTTGGTGAGTTTAGCATAATGATACTGTTTCCAGGTTGACCGAGGCACACCTACAAAGACTGTCGTCTATGCTCATTTATTCGTTCAAGAAGTGTGTACCGTCCCATGGCTGCCTGAACAAGGTCTGAGCAGCGCTCTACAGGCCCTTGCTTCTCCAGCTTGTCCTGGACAGATTGCCGCAGCAACAGCTGATGAGTTTTCATTTTCGACTGCTGTTTATTTCCTTCTGAGTGCAGACAGTTACACACATCCGATTTTATTGTCTCACTCTTAGCCACTTGACAAGACTCAATAATAATCTTTTATTCTTTTTCAGGCACACTGTTTACACTTGGCATCAGGCCGTGTCATCAGAATGCAGGTCTTTCTGGTGTACTGATGAATAACAAAGAGCTACAAAGACAACTATATTCTATGCAGATAAAACTGATAATGGCGCAACGACAGGAGTATCAGGTGCAACGTGAAGAGAACAATTTAAAATTTGGACTTAAGCGCTTTCTCGTTGCAGAAAGTCCACTATGAAGAGGACTGCATGAAGTAAAGGCATCCTCGAGAAAGTTTTTAGGATTCATCTTTCTTGTGTTTCCCATGGTTTCAATGTGGTACTAGGGGATTGGGGTAGCCTTTGCCTGTAGAACGCACACTTCCTTGACATCTCCAGGACTTCAGGTTTGTGTCAGACACAATTCACGAGCTGATGGACTCTTTAGCATACAAGGTGAGTCAAACTTGCAGCATATAACACACTCGTGCATCCTTATCTCGAGTATGCATCTGAAGTCTGATACCTGCTGACCCGTCTCATCAAGCAGCTCTATGTTTAACCCCATGTGGTTTGTACAATTTATTGTCTTAGGCTATACCATACCAGTAACAGCATTAGAAGGTGTAAGGGCTTTAGAACTACTTTATGATATGTAACAGTGACTGCACCTGTCAGTAAAGCAACCTGCACATTCGTGAACTAATAAAGTATTTTGATGGTGTATCTCTTGTGTCATCTATCTCCTTTTTTTTTCATACTGTGATCTGTTATGTACTCTGCATGTGTTCTACTTGTAGTGAATACTTCTGCCGTGGCCTTTTACTTGGCAGTTTTGTGAAATGAATAAAACTGTGACTTTGATTTTGTTCTTTTAATGTCATCTGTGCTTGTGTATTTTCATGGAGATTTTGATCTCGCATTCGCTTGTTTTGCATTGTTCTCTGGATGAGATTTGAATTATTTTTGGCTCACTCATTCCCTTTTACTGGAATAACCTGCAATTGCTTGACTTGATTAGGTGCCGAAACCGAGCGCTGGTTTCCAAGTCTGCACCAGGTTTCTAGACCTAGGACGCTGGTCCAGGAGTCTAAAAGCAGCGTAAATCGTAATTAAACCTGGATTTTTTTTAGTATGAACGATAAACAGAAAAGAAACACACTGATAAAATTACGGAGTAACAAAACTAAACAAAAACGGAGTTGTCATGTCTAAAAACGGTTTCATCAATTAAAATGACGAAAATGGTATGCATTACGCTCGGAAGAAAAGCGTTACCGCGTAGCCCCGTAGCGAAAGGCCCGCGGTGCCGCAAATTTTTACAGCATGCACAGAATACACGCACAGAAATCGTCAACCACATCACCGCTTCCCCAACTAGAAAGAAAATTGCATCTTGCTTTCTAGGCCGCCAAATTGTTTTTAGCGCCCGTAGGCCAAACCCTCCCGAAAGCTCGCCAAGGTCACGTATTATAAAGTAGTCAGTCATTTGAAATCGTTGAGAATAAAATTGCACTTTGGCGGTTTGATATGATGATTAAAAGCGACTTGCAATTCCTGTGAAGCCGAACACTCACGAGACACTGACCTAATGCAACTCGGTAGGGACGATTATCCAAAGCACTTTCGGGATCCACGGTTGGACGAACAGATCTCGAGCGGCTTCAGGACGGTCGGATACGAATGCGGGCTCTAAATGAGCCCATTGCCACACTTGTATGACGAGAAAAGTCCACACGATCGGCAACTCGCCCGCTCCAGCTGCGAAGCCGAACACTCACGAGGCACTGACCTAATGCAGCTCGGAAGGGACGATTATCCAAAGCACTTTCGGGATCCACGGTTGGACGAACAGATCTAGAGCGGCTTCAGGACGGTCGGATACGAATGCGGTCTCTAAATGAGGTCACTGCCATACTTATAAGACTAGAAAAGTCCACACGATCTGCAACTCGCCCGCTCCAGCTGCGAAGCCGAACACTCGCGAGACACTGACCTAATGCAGCTCGGAAGGGACGATTATCCAAAAGCACTTTCGGGATCCACGGTTGGACGAACAGATCTAGAGCGGCTTCAGGACGGTCGGATACGAATGCGGGCTCTAAATGAGGTCACTGCCACACTTGTCTGACGAGAAAAGTCCACACGATCGGCATCTCGACCGCTTCAGCTGACCGAGACGTCGAGACGCTTGGGAAATTCCAGAGGGCGCCTCCGTCGCAAACCGGAACTTAGAGGTGGGGTAAGGAGGGTTTTTAGAGGAGAAGGAAAGAGAATGCGCTACTTTTCCCAGATACAGGGACTTTAGGTGGCGCCATCTCACAGGGCCATCTCACGGTAGATATGTAAAGCAACATTCATGTTTCACCTCGTCGCTAAAGGGTGGCGCTGTTATCGTATTTAGCTCGGTCTCGGTGGACGCCAGCGGCCCAGGTTTCGAGGGTGAGTTTCCCCACTGAGAGTTTTAGTAACGTTGGCTAGAGGTAATATAACTCTACCAAAAAGATGGCTGCCAGTGGCCGCATTCGCGGAGCGGGCAAACGCGATCCAGCAATTGCCATAGAGATCAGTGGTGACGTCGCAAGAGTGCTGCGCCAGTGTTCCTTGACTAAATGCTAACCCGCTTGCCGCCCGCTAAAGAGCAGCTGGTCGCATCTTTAAAATCGGTTTTAGTGGAGTACGCGACTTTACTTTGACGTAATATTTCGGCTGTGATCATACTTCGTGCCACTAAAGCGATACCAGTCATTTATTTTGATTTTGTTTTCGACCGGAGTTTAAAAAGGCTGCAAGAGGGATTTTTGAGGTAAAATGACCGGCTCCGTGGGAAGAAAGTACGCAGTGTTCTACCCGATTCCGCTCAGTAGTTTTCAGACGTAAGCCTTGCCGGTCGTTTTCTTTAATTCTTGATTGACACGACCTTCCCCAGAGAAAGTTTGACATGCCTCTTCTAAAATATATGAGCACGACTCATTCACCCTATATTTCCAGCCTGCTCACCATTTTCCTGCGCGCAAAAGAGAACTTTAGTAATCGAAGCGAGGATGGACTAACTATAGACTTACGTTTTTGTTTCCTTTCAGGACAGGTTATTGCTATTTGAGATGTTACTGAGTCGTTCTCCCTAACATTGGCCTTTGTGGAGGCTCGTCAACGCCCGCTTCAATAGCTCGGCATCTAAGAAAGACAAGAGAAGGTCAGCAATGGCGGCTGTCACCCGGCGCGTGTGCAAAGCATCTACTTGCCTTGAACAAGATACCTTTAGCTTCTTGACTCCACGGAGCTGGTCACGTGAACTGAAAATCTCTCTTTTGGTTATTTCACCCGCCGGAAAAGATACCCGTATTCACCAGCAAACCGGCCAAGAGGATCAGTGATTCGTTCATCGGCCGGAAGCACTAATGAAGACAGCGCTCGTAAAGAAGGAGCAATATCTTTAAGATTCTGTCTATTTTTGGTTTGAGTAGAGAAAAAAAAGACACATAAATGGCGGTTAGCCCAACTTTCGAAAAATGTTTCATGATCAATTTGGGCTGACTCCCACGACGCGGTTAAAACCCTAAAGCTCTGATAAACATCTGCTGGAGTGAAATATAGACCTTTTCATTTCAGTAGCTACCCGACCGGCGGATAGAGGGCGCTGGCGCACTCGCCGCCATTGGGTGGCTTCAATTAGATGGGTTTCGGTTTCAGCGTGCTCGTGGCTGTGTTTATGTGTTATGTCAGTTTCGCATAATTTCGTAACACAAATGTGCCCGTTATAGCTCACAACTAATAAAACTGTGGTACTGAGCCAAATTGAGAACCACGAAGTGGTTTCGGGTCATATTTGCGGACTCTTTTACTAACCCTTTACGATGCATCTGGTCATTTTTGTCGTTAATTTCGATCAGGTTCGGAGGCGAAACGACTATGATGCACAAGGAGGATTCCAATCGTCTATGGCCGTACCCACTGACCCTAGTTTCCATAAAAAGGAACTAATAAAGAGACTAATGAGTGGATGTATAGTAAAAATGCAGGTCCACAGCCTGATTAAAAACCTCCTGAATCGCAAAAAACACATGAAGTCGCCAGTTCACTGTGCACTGTCTGATTTTCGCGGACACCAACTTTTTGTGAACTTTAGACTCGAAATGTAACCTATAATAACACAGATATTCTAAGAAATAAGTGATATTGTCTCGGGCTGTTTTCTTAAAAAAAAAAAAAAAAATGAAGTACTCGAGAAATATTTCAATAGTCCGTCCTAGGTCGGATGGGAAATTCTTTTAGCTATTGACCCTGCTAAAGTACTTATTAACAGCATTTCACAACGTTGGCGTTAGAAAATAAGCTATTTGTTTTACTGATATTTGATTATGACGTGCTTGGCACATTAGATAAGTGACATGCCCCACAATTGAAATCTGAAATGTTCTCTTTGTATAAACTTTGCCAAATAAAATTAAAGGGTCCGAGAGAAGTGATCTCCCGTACATCTGACTGAAGTCGAATGCTAGGCGCGACTTCATGAACCTGTATAGACAAATTTTCATTGAAACTGATGCGATCTAGAATCAACAACGCGGAAATTGGGTGATTTCTATATAGATGGCTTCTTTTTAGCATAACATGATGTGAGCCCTAGGCACTCTCAAGCTGTCTGTAACATATTTTTTTTTCACAGGGGTCTTTATGTTAAAATAATTAAAATAAATAAATTAAGTTCTGTGTTAAAAAAATGTCAACACCCTTTAGTAACTGCAGATATGGGACCGAACATAATGCACAGTTTCTCTAAATCCATAACTAAATCAAGCAGACGTTTATATTGCAAAAAGCATTAAGAACGTCTAGGAGATTTAGGTGAATGTCGTGAACAAAAAAATCGCCTGATGTGTACGTTACCATTATCCCGAGCATCAGATAAAATGTGAGTTAAACATTCGTTACTTATATATCTTATACATCCTATATAATCAAAAACAACAATTTTAAATTTGTTATGAAGGCAAGGCAGAAGACCTTCAGAAAACACACATAGCTTCATATGCTGAGTATTTTGGTCACATGCCTTAAGATCCTAAATGCGCGGTTCTACATATACATTGCACTATTTTTATTTAGAATATCCCGCCACTATCACTGAACAAACTTCAGTTGTCATAAATAATTGGGCTCAATATGCGCCAGGGCTGATGCTCATTCTTGTACCTCCTGCCTTCTCACACGTATCCGGTACGCCGGCAGTTAAAATAGTCAAAATGTGTTACAAAATTAACTGCAGATGTCGTCGTGCACATTATGATGGCATGCAATTAAGTTGTAAATGTAAGCATCGGGCGGCGATTTACAGTAAGGCGGGAAACGCGGTGAAAGGCGACGAAAAACGCGAATGCAACGCCTTCGGCGAGGCGCGGAGGGGAGAGTGGAGCGACGAGTTGAAGCCACCTTATGGCGGCCGCGTGACGTGATTCTAAGATGGCAGCGCCCATGCGACGGAGGCTGAAAAGGTCTATACAAAAAAAAAAAGCTAACATTGAAAAACGCTGATTTCTGGAAATTGTTGTTCCAGCTAGGACTGTTTTTGTCAAAATCCTCCCCTCTTGGACATAATATTTGTTTTTTATGTTTTTTTTATCAATTCACTAAAAAACATGCGCCTATTTCACTTACATAAGAAGCAGAATATCTACAACCTAACGATAATACAGTGATATGAAGTGAGAGCTCCACAACTAGGTATATTTCCTTTTATTCAGCGTTAGAGCGCAGCCAACGCTGTGGGCTGGTGGGGTCAAGCGGAGCAGAAAAGTGCAACGTCATGGCGTTCGTTAACCTTCTGGGAGTGTGTTATTATCCCCTGGATAAATCAAAGGCGGGAATTGCGCCGTGACTTTACTCAGTTCCTATACGCCGGCGTGTTTCTAATTGTATACGTTCTCAGCATTTGACAGCTCTCTGACTTGGGGTGAAACAAAGTGTACCTCAGCACAAGCCTGCTTAAGATTTGCGCCGCTAGGAGCTCGAAGGCTTTGGCCAAACTCAGTTGTGGAACTCCCGCGGAAGGGGATAGCCCCCTCTCCCCCTCAAGTCCGATCGCATCTCGTTTGGAGCGCCATCTCGAGGCTGTGTTTTGAAACCGTGTATTTCATAGAGTACGGTCAAATGCCGTCTATAGACGGTGTGCTTCAAAACTTGTGTATGCCGTATATAGACTAGAGTGCAGTGGACATCGTTACCATAGTAGCCGTCCCCAAATCGGCGGAGCGTCGAATGATGGTAGGCAGACTTTGGGGAGAGAGGAGGGGGAGGGGGGAGTACCGCTCTAGGGCAGTTCCGTAACCAAGTTAGTCGAGTCACGTTTTCTTTGGCCCAGTGAAGGTGGTGCTTACTTCCTGGCAGGCGCTTCGAGGAATTCTCCGAGAGTTCGACGGGAGGCTTGCTTACTGTCTGCAAAGAGTCGCATAGCGCTTGCTGTACAAAGAGCATGCAAGTGTTCCGAAAAAAAACCTGTTTGGCGCATAAGAACGTAAGGAGGTGCACTCCAATCAAAAAGCAACGTAGAGAACGCCCAGGGAGCGCTCGATGATGAAGCAGCCAAGTGCACGCCGTCATTGGTCGAGATCGGGGGAAAACAAAAGCACGTGTTGCACCTCAGGGGTCAACAAACGCCCGCCTTATTCGCGACTCCAGCTAACTATAGAGGGCACGCTGGTCAGGCGAAATGGCGGACGAAAAAAGGTCGCTTTCGTCGTTCAGCACGCGGACCACCATAAATTTCTTGCACTGCAACATAAAATCGGTGTTACATATGAAAGAAAAGCGATTGTTTGAGGGTAAAAACCTTCTTCTGGTCAATGCGTAGGAATGACACGGCGGAAGCATAAAAATAATTACTGGAAACGATGTTTGTTTCTATGCTGCCTACGGGAACCAAGCAGCGATAGTAGACGACAGAGTCGAAACGACCTCCTCTCTTGAACTTTTCTGCGTTGCCGCTACGCGGTGTTGATTCCGCTGGAGTCGCCAACACACCTTTGCACTGATCATCAGCGAAGCAGAAAATTCCCAGTGACTGGTTTGCAGACGGATGTGCGACGTCTGATGATCCGCATAGGAGAGCCTCTGCGCATGCTCCGAGGGCACTCCACAGCCCAATAGAACAAGATAGCAGCACGCAGAGGGCAATGGACCATGTCCGGAAATCGCCGGTTCTGGAGGTTGTGGTATGAAAATGCGTGGGCACGCGCTCAACCGGGCGCGGGCACTCCCAAGACCAACTCGAAACGTGACCCTGCTGACTTCATTGATCTGCAGACAGTCTTGTACAGGTTCATCGAAAAAGAAAGGTAATCGATTACAATTACAATAAACTTGCGTTGCTTGTATATTTAGACAGCGCGCTTCAACGGGTGACTTGTCTCTTAACTGTAGATGAGACATTTAGCCAGTGCAGTACAGCCACTAACCTGGGGTCTTTAACGTGCACCGCGCAGCAGTGATTACGCGAACGCGTGCCGGTACGATGCTCATCCAGATCGAAACGGGCAGGGGGTGGGGATCGAACCCAAAAGGTACTGCAGCGCAAGCTTTCGCTCGACGCTCCGAGCTGAGACGCGTTAGCCCATCGGTGGGCATCGTCGGCCGCCGTTTTCCTATTGAAAATTTCTGAAAAGCGCTGAAAATGTTTTCAGAAGATAACAGCAAGCTCCGAAATTTAGGCATCTAGCCGAGACCACTGGCCATAGTTGGGCGGTGACTGAGAGCCCGGGGATGCGTAATTAATTTTTGCAGTAAAAAACAACAAAAGCAACAACAACAACTAAGCTTTTTTGTTTTTTCTGGAATCCCGGACAGAAGCTTACCGGACAAAAGCTCACCGGACAGAAGCTTACTGCTCTTGCTCGTGAGCCCGGACAAAAGCTCACCTGGATAAAATTGTTTGCTTTTCTAAATGAGCTCAAACAACATGACAAATTAAGCAGCGCATTCTATGCAGAAATATGTATGACTAGCACAAAGTATGTTTCTTATTTAAGGAAAGGATGTTTATTGCTGAAATCTTTATAGGCTAATATAGCCTCCCACTGCCTCCAGCAGTTTCGACATGCCTCTGCGAAGCTGATAGTTCACAAACAGCTTTTCCAGGCGGCTCTGAAGACGCTTCGTTGCTATCCGAAAACTCTTCGCCGGGACCTCAGCTTGGCATGCTTGCAGCAAAGCTATAGTAACCAAGGCTTTGTCCAGCTGAAAACATTCGATCAGCCCCCAGACACATGGATGGTCCTGTCCCACATGCTTGTGGAACCCGTTGTTCTACCCTTCACACGAGTTATTAGTCATGTCCTCGTCTCTTAGCGTGGCGTTCCTTAGCGTCCTCGCCCCCTTAGCGTAGAGCACGGTCATCCTGAGTGCTCCACCCGTAGGACAAGTCTCAGCAAAACCTCTAAAAGTGTGACCTTGGTTTTTAGTTAACCGTGCTCAAGGAATATAGTTCTCAGAGGGCTGTTGACGTGACCCCATTTAGCCCATACTTTAGCCCAGCCCATTTTACATCGAGTAAATTTTCGTCCGACTTATCGAAAAAAGAAAAGTGAGCTTCTGTCCGGGTCCGCCAAAAATGAGTGAACTTTCGTCCGGGCCCGTCAAAAATAGGTAAGCTTTTGTCCAGTGAGCTTCTGTCCGGTGAGCTTTTGTGCAGTAAGCTCCTATGCGGCGACCTTTTTGTTTTTTTTCGGGGGGGGGGGGGCATTTTGTATTTTGCGCCACTATTCGCAATACAGAATATACCTATAGGATACATCAATTTACTTCTATGAGATGGCAGGATCAATTTTTGCCATTTATGTAAGTTCATAAAATTGAGACGTTCTCAAGATGCAATTTGTGTAAGTTTATAAGACTCAGACGTTCTTCTTCTCGTCTCTTGGTGTCCACTTTCGTATTCCTCAGTTTAGGGTTGCTTCAAAATGTTCAGTATACACCAGCTCACTTGCGCTGTTACGTTTTGTTAAAAAAATTTAGTAAATGTATACAAATCACCATAAAAATGTCATACTAGGCTATCACAGATTTTAATTTTTAGCGTAAAACAGTCTCGCTACTCAATACGCTAAATTGGTTTCCGAAACTTCTACTTACCACATAAATGAAAGCCTGCACAAAGTTCTCCGGAACAATGTTCCTGTTCGGAGTTAAAATACAGGCATTAGTTCATAGAAATATAATGCTGTAAAAACAAGTGCACAGATTAAAAATTAGTCAATTAACTAGTCAAAAATTAAAAAAAAAAACATGAAATTCTGTTAACTTGCCTGAACCCCTGGCATATGTGGAATGAGATTCTAAATAATGTTGTTGGAATTTCATTTGAATTGGAGATTCAAATGCAATGTCTCCTAAGTTGCCCAGTAGAAACTGCGCCTTCAGCATGCGCTCCTTCCACAGGAGTTTGGCTACGCGTGCGATGAAGTGCAGAATATTAGAAAGGCCTCAATACAACTTGGCAGTAAGTCCTAAAAAAATTCTCTAAAATGTAAAGGATCTCTTTGTTGTTAGTATTTTGAAGCCACTTAGGGCCTCTGCGACTGGTTGTTTTTGGTTCGTAATCTATTCTTAATTTACTCTTTGTTCAGGGCTTTTGGCATTTATTGCAAAAACAAGTGTCTTAAGGTCATTTCCATAGGAATAAAAGGTTGTACAGCTTAGGTGAATGTGTCTACCGGTAGCAAGCCCACTATCTTAAGAGGTCGCTCGGTCGTATTCACAAAGAGCCCGTGAAGAGGTCAGTGACGTCGGCAAAGTTTCCTGATTTTCCCGCACCACAGTCTCGGATGCTACATTATATGATTCGAAATCACCAGGTCGCCCGCACACTCACTTCTATTTCGTTATACTTAGGGTTCCTTGTGTTCCGAGTCTATGTTTTGTGACATTCGGAAGGTGTTTTTGGAGCTTAATGTTGTTTCTCAAACATTCAAGGTTTATTTGAGCTTCTTTTCTTTTTTTTTTGCAAGGTACGCAATTTTTTAATAAAATTGTTCTTTTTTAGCGTGCTGCATTTCTAGTTTTCCAAAACTGAAAATAATATTACGCATTACTGGGTCACAAAATTATTCTAGTTCATGCGAACCTGCCTTAATAAATGACATTTCTTCTACTGGATTTGATATCAAGAGAGTTCGTCATACGCATGTGCGCCATGCCGTCTATCTACACTCAATGATTACTTACAAAACGCAGGGCCTGTCCTGTTCCGAGCATCTCATTATAGCTTATCAACCAATGAGATTTCCGCCTTAGCCGATAAGCACTTGGATGAACCAATCACAGAGCAAGAGGCGGGAACATAAGTCACACCCCGCGCTTGTGAAGCTGTCAGTGACTGCAATATGACCGGAAAAGTCGGCTAACATTGAGTACGACTCTCCCAACGACGCATCAGGCCGTGCAAGAGAAGAGACCCCTTTCAAAAGTGCGCGCCGTCTAGTAGCCACTGCGCCAATTATCCGAGTCCCGCCATTGTTTTGGGCGCGCGCTCTGAGCATGTAATTGGGCACGAAGGTTGCGTCAGCGTCCGGCTTGAACTCGGCTCGTGTCGAAAACGAGTGCTTCATCAGCGTTCGGCGAGGATTCAGATACATTCACACACTTCGTGCCCAATAGATGGATGGATGAACGTTAATGGCTATACCCTTTGCAACGCTCAGTCTCACTGGGATGCCTTCAAGCTTACAGCCAATGAGCTTTGATTTATATTATTCTAGGTGGTGTTGGTTTCACTTGGTGACCTCGCTCTCACCGACCTGATCACGTCGAGCAGAGTGTCAATGGCCTGAGACTCGAGCGTGGACGCTACGATGTTGCTCTGCTCGCTGGGATCCTGAGAGGAACAAAAAAAAAAAAAAAAAGCGTTAGGAAGGACGAATTTTGATATCCGGTAGCTCGATACTAATAATCTTGTTCGTGACGTCTCGGATAGAAAACATAATGCCCGAGTCCCACTAGAGCGACAAACAGAATCAAACGACAGCGACAAGCCTCCAACAAATGCAGCATGATGGCGATGGTACCTTTGGCAGGCGTTTAGTCGTTCGGTGCTCGTGAAGTAAGCACGAGTGATTGCAAGTCGGCCAAAGATACCCTCGCGTGCATGATGCTCGTGTTTGAGCATAGCTTCCTTTATTCTACAAAGCTTGCCAAATCGCGAAAGTCTCTGGCACTCTGGTTTGAGGCTTGTCGCTGTCGTTTGTTTCTGTTTGTCGCTCTACTGGGACTCGGGAATAAGAGGGCGCCACCGAAACATCTCGTTGCCAATACTCCGTTCACCCTGAGACGACTCGAAGCTCCCCAGCCAGAGCTTTTTGCCCCTGTTAACACGAGCGTGAATGCGCAGGCACGCGCAGCCAAAGCACTGCGGAAGCCAGTGAGCTCGCGCTGAAGGTGGAGCTTCTAGTTTTAGCATAAGGGTGAACGGAGCGTAGTAGCGTTTCGTTGGTTCTGGCGCGCTGCGAGACGGGCTTTCAATGATGCTGATGCAAGGTGGGCGGCGCTGCGTTGTTGGCAATGACGTCAACGCTATGGTTACCCGTGCGCTCGCGTGCATTGAGCGCATATCACGGCAGTGCTCGTGCGGTCTTCACTTCTTCGGAAGTACCAGAAACAGTTGTCCCCGAATATAGACATTTCCAAAAAAGGGCTCCCGGGTCGGTTCCATTCTCAGTGTTCGTTCGTAAGGCGCGTGATTTGCTCGCTTTCCGAAGTGACGAACATGCGCGTGCTGGGCTGAGAGCTTGTAAATATTGAAATAGTGGATAGTGATGACTTTTGGGGGGAGGCGTACTCTTTATCTTTCAAGTGGAATATACCCTTTTTTCAAGAGTCATAGTCACCTTGTGGCAGTCCTAAAGCAGACTTGGACGTAGTTCAACTACTCTACTCAAACTACTGTAGTTTAACTACTTTTCCGAGTAACTTGGTAACTTTCAATTACAACTTGATTTGGGTAATTAGTAGTTTAATTTAACTACTTTTTTCAAGTAACTCCTACTCAAATTACTAACTACTTTCGAAATCTAGTGCTAATTTTGCTCATCACGAAAGTTTGAGCGCAGAAATGAATAAGACGCTGGCAGATGAAATGGCATTCCCGAACAAGGGGCCCCTTCACATTCCGTTCCCACGCACTTACACTCGACAGCCGTAGAAACTGCATCACAGGCGTCCTTGGGCCAAGGTGGCGACGAGCAGCTAAATAATAACACCGGCGCGCACGAACGCAGGAAGACATGCCAAGCCTTGGTCGGGTATTGACCTAATCCGGTAATGCACGCAGGCGCCGCGCCTCCGGCTGCAACCGTGAAAGACGGGGACACTCCGAGGGTGGTTGTTGTTTTCATGTTGCCTGCCTTTAGAGAGTTCTGCCTCAAGCGGTTTGGGGGTTCCACGAGAGGAGCCACTGAATGACCCTGCAGCTGGGCGGCTATTCCCATGGTCGCCTCGTCGTCAGCGCACACGCCTTTGCAAAACCGGACTCTCCCGCGCACAAACCCTGGCACGGATAATCCGTTCATAAGAGCACGTTTCCGCTTCCAGCTGCAATGGTACGAGCGACGATACTTGTTCACGTAATCCTTCGCGTCCTTCCGACCTTCCATGCCAGGGAGACCTCCTCTTTGTTAAAAACGATTTACTTGTCAGGCGCGTCAGAATACCGTAGTCACCGGCGAGGATTGCGAGTTACTTTTGGGAGTTCTTTTGTTGGACCCGGGTTTTTTTTTTTTCAGTAGCGTAAAGCGCAAACCGCATGGCGCGTTTTTGCTCGCGATTCAGGCTCGTCGGCGTCAAACTGACGTCATTTCCTGCGCGCGGGCTCGCGTTTTCGCGGGAGCGTTGGTTTCTAGCCGACCCAGAACAAGACGCGCGCGGCGAGGCGTCGAAGCGGCTCTCGCCCAATGAGGGTCGGTCGAACTATCACGTGATCCTGCACAGTACGCTGTTTCGTATTCAGCACATTTCAAAGTGTTCAAAAGCATTTTTATTTTCCATATAAAAATTGAAAAGGTGTTTCTTTTGACAACAAACCCGTTTTATTTACTTATTTGTTCATTTAATTTTCATTTTGTAGTATTTGCGTCAACATTTACATCGCGTGTTGAGGATTCTGTTATCTGGCAACGCTGACAACGCGCGGCCGGCGGTGCCTGGCTTTGTCTGCATGCGGGTGCCCCCGCGTCAACTTCCGCGCGAGCGTTCATAGCGCGTCGCGTTTTCGCGTGCAGAAAAACGCTCCATGCGGTCTACGCTTTACACTTGCACTGAAACGAGACGCGCAGTCGTCCGGATGATCTCATCGTCGTGGCGCGAGACTTGAACCCTTGGCGGTCGGGTGGACTCGCTCAGCGTACTTTCAGAACGTCGTCGGAATAAAGAGGGGCCAGTCATAACAATCTCAACTTGCAAAAAAAAAAAAAAAAAGAAAGCAGGAGGAGAGTTTGTTATAAAAGACCCTTTACCCGAGGCAAACCTCACATGTTGCGTCATGGACACCTAAGATGCCGACACTCTCAAATTCAACGCTGCCGTTCCATCCAGCGCGTCGGTGGAACGTCTGTTTAGCTGGGCTGGGGACGTCTTTAGAAGGAAGAGGGGAAAAAATTCCTATCAAGAACTTTGAAAGTCAATTGCTTCTGCGAGCGAATAAATTATTTTGGTGAAAACGCAAGCCATAAAATGACTGCATTTATTTTAGACTCGCAGGGTTTTTCATGGATCAAAACTGCTGTTCATTTTGCTACTACAAAAATATAAAAAAGTAACTTCGAAAGTAACTTCAAAGTAACTCGCTACTTTTTTACAATAGTTAGTAGTTTACTCAATTACTATTGCAAATGCGTAATTTCTACTCTACTCCAATTACTTTTGGCATGGATACTCAGTAACTTAACTTAACTACCTTTTATGAGTAATTTGTACATGTCTGCCTAAAAGCTCCAATATTCCCGCTCCA
The DNA here is from genome assembly GCA_013358835.2 of Ixodes persulcatus. Classification (NCBI taxonomy): domain Eukaryota; kingdom Metazoa; phylum Arthropoda; class Arachnida; order Ixodida; family Ixodidae; genus Ixodes; species Ixodes persulcatus. The sequence goes on from JABSTQ010011171.1 coordinate 104,701, forward strand.
CTGGTGGAGACAGGAGATCATGCTCGGCTAAATCAACCGCCCTCGATTTCGTGAATTGAAGGTGACGTAAAAGGACCCACATCTTTTTCCCTTTCTGCTTTCTGGTTTCGAAGACATTCGCTTTTTCTGGTGTGAAGAAACTGTGCGGGCCGCGTGGGCCAGGCTCCGCACAGCTGCGCCAGCGCTCCGCTGTGTTGTTCGTTTATCTACGGTGGAAGATGCACCAACGAAGCGTTTGCTGGTTCGAAGATTCCGAAATCACTACGGGACTACACTCACCGGAGCCAGTAATTAATAAAATCTACGCGAGGAAAATTTTTCGCTTCTCTTATAACGAGATTGCTTTTCGCTCGCCGACGGATAAAGTAGTTGTGCAGGAATCGAGGTGATCGCGGCGGTCTTCGTTGGAGCATGGAGGGCACCTATGTTCTCATTTTCCTAGTCCCTGTGTGAGAAACGTTAGCGTGGCTTGAAATGTTTTCTATAACGCTGTGCTCAGGTAAGCTGGCACTGATTAGAAACAAAGGTTGGTTCCTACGCAGAGTGTCCATGCAATGTCCGGCCGTGTTCAATACGAAATGCTGCTGCTAGGAGTCGCACCACGGCGCCACCGTCTCGTCGCACCCTTCCAACGGTGAAATAACTCGATACATAAAACACAAAAGCAAAATCCGGGACGATGAAAGACGAGTCTTTCTTCAACCCTGTTTTTTTCGGCACTTTTTTTTTTTTAAATTACGTTTGTATTTTTTTGTCAAGCTTGTACTCGGAATGCTTCTTCAATTTTGTGTATTTACCAATGTTCTCTAGTGGTCACCTGTAAATCTATAAGATTACATTTTATACGGGCTTTACTGGTGTATTTTGGGAGCTTGGAGCTACTCAAGCTGTCCTAAGAGATTTTTTTCCGGGGTGCCTGAAACATTGTTTTTTTCATGGTTGTAGCGTTGTTCTATGCTACTACTACTACTACTACTACTACTACTACTACTACTACTACTTATTATTAATATTAATATTATTATTGATTTATTATTATTATTATTATACTTGGGAGTGCTTTTTGACTCCTCCTTGAGATTTGATAGCCATTTGGCTAGTATAAGTACATGCGCCTTGCGCGCTCTCGGTGTTGTCTGTCAAACGACTAGGGTATTTAGAAACCCCGCAACGTTTGTAACCCTGTACCGCTCTTTGACAAGATTTCAACTCGAACACGCATCTCCTGTATGGAATGGTAGTTGTAAAACTACCCACCTAAGGCAGGAGCGAGTGCAAAACAAATTGTTTGATATTTATCGATATCGATACGTGCGCGATAAAACATCTTTATCACGAAGTAAGAGTGCATTGGACGTGCTATATATGAACAGCTTATATCACCGTCGAGAAAAGGCAGACCTGAGTTTCTTTTTCAAAGTCCTTCATGGCATGGCCGACTGTTCAGAACTGCTCTCACAGATATGTTTACGAGTTCCTCGGACAGCGACCCGTTTGACAATGTCTTTTTACTCTCCTCGGACGTTAAATATCATGGAACCCGTTACGTATGTGTCGGACATATAATAGCATTGCAAGTCATCTTGATATTTTTTGTGTGACTGAATTTGTCAGATCTCTCAGAGTCTTGTATGAGCCTCGCTGAACCTGTCGTGATTGTGATTTTATTATTTATCAGTTTAATAAGGTATATTCGTTTTCGTGGCAGTCTTCTACCCTGCATTTGGACCCTGTGTTCCGTTCTTTGCTTGTCGTGTAAGTCGTATCTTTGTGTCAGCATGCGTTATATGCATCATGTTTTTTACACAATGCTTTGAGTTTTTTTTAATCTTAATATGTTTAATTCCCCCCCCCCCCTCCCACACACACACACAAACACTTTCATTGTAGTATGTAAGTTTCGGCGTGCCAGTACCAAGACCGCATGGTCGTTCCTGGGCACCTAATAAAAATTATTATTGATTAATTTTTTATCAATATTAATACAAATTATTATTGATTCTACACAGTTCTGGTTGTAAACCCTGTTGTAAGCCTGTTTTCTGGGTGAACTATACAAGATATATGGGTCTGAGTTTTTGAATATGATATGTCGTGGAACAAACAAATGGCTCATGTGTGTCGTGTGCTAAGGAGAGTTGCATGTATGTTGTATAATATGAGAGTGTTTGTTACATTTAAGGTTAGAAAAACGATTATTCATGCTCTTGCGTACTGTGTACTGCGATATGGGGTGACGCTGCATGCCCATTGCACAGCATCTTGGCACTCTAAAATTGACAGCATTTTGGAAGGAACTTTGCGAAGTGTAGCGTACAATTCGAGTTTCTCATCCAGTGAGAATTTTTTTAGAAATTTGCAGATGCCAAGATTACGGAGTTTGTATACTGAAACTGTTGTGCTACGCCACGTTTGGACTGAAAGTTTTAAAACTCGTCATACACCATCGCGCCTCCTCAGAACGTCTCCTCGGTATGAAGTAAAAAAATGTGTCACTAGATATGAAAAACGAATGCGGATGTGTTACGTCTCAGATATTTTTAGTACCGTTCCGGAAGACATTTTCAGCTTTACTGGCAAAGGAGAGTTGAAAACGTGGCTTAGTCATTATGCTTGTGAAAGCTAATTATTGTGCTGTTGTCGTTTTGACTTGGATTGGGAGGCTGGTTAGCCGAAGCTTATGATCGGGTGTTTGCTTCTATGTGCGTTCTTTGTTTTGTTATCGCGTATGCATACTTGTTTTTGGATTTGACTTTGGAGGCTGGTTAGCCGAAGCTTATGATCGGGTGTTTGCTTCTATGTGCGTTCTTTGTTTTGTTATCGCGTATGCATACTTGTTTTTGGATTTGACTTTGGAGGCTGGTTAGCCAAAGCTTATGATCGGGTGTTTGCTTCTATGTGCGTTCTTTGTTTTGTTATCGCGTATGCATACTTGTTTTTGGATTTGACTTTGGAGGCTGGTTAGCCGAAGCTTATGATCGGGTGTTTGCTTCTATGTGCGTTCTTTGTTTTGTTATCGCGTATGCATACTTGTTTTTGGATTTGACTTTGGAGGCTGGTTAGCCGAAGCCTTCTTTACGTGTTTGTTTATTTATGTGTTCTTCTTTTCGCCTATGCGAATTTGCTGGGTCCAGTTCGGCAAGCTACTGTCGGCTTAGACGGACCCGTCATTTGACATACCGAAAGCGTTGTGCGAATAAAAAGATTATTATTATTATTATTAAACTAGAATGCTATCGTCCTATTTCTATCGTGCCCTGCATCAAGGAGATCCTAAAAAAAACAGCTTTACATTGTAAGGTCCAGTTATATTAAGAGTTTTGACATACTGTCACGCAGCCAATATGGGTTTGTATCTGGCAGGGGCACGCATTCTTTGCTTGAGGATTTTTCAGACCTATTACATCGGGGATTTGATCGTAACCTCTGTTCTTCTGCTATTGTTTTGGATGTGGCTAAAGCGTTCGACACCGTCAGCCACAAAGTTTTACTTCACAAACTTTACGAGTACGGCTTCCGCGGTCCCTTTTTTAGTATACTCCAAAGTTTCTTCTCTGAACGCTCGCAAATTGTGTCAGTAGGAAATTTCAAAAGTATACTCAAGTAAGGCTCAAAGCTGGTGTCCCACAAGGTTCGGTTTTGTCCCCTATGTTATTTAATCTCTATGTTAATGATATCGCACTAAGACTTGATTCCTGCAAAATGTTTCAGTGCGCAGATGACACTGTGTTAGTCTCTAGTCACCTTGATTTTAACCACTCTGTACGGTTATTGCAGCATGACATAGAACGAGTAATGGACTGATTTTTCTGATAATTTATTCATGGTTAATGCCGGTAAAACAAAACTTGTCTGCTTCCGAAATCCTTTGAAGCGTACGACTCTTGATACATCGGTTGCTCTGCATAGGTCTAATTGTCGAGACTGTGAGTGCCCCACTTTGGATTTCGTCAGTAGCGTACAATACTTAGGCGCATTTTTTGACTCTGCCATGTCTTGGGCAAAACATTTGTCGCACGTCTGTGGCAAACTTCGAACTGTTAGTTGTTTCCTTTTCAACAACCATATTTGTATGCCTTTTGCTGTCCGACGATCTATCGCTCATGCGCTGGCTTATAGTGTACTTAGATACGGTGTAACGTTATTTGGTAATTGCGCAGAACTCTGGCAGAATAAAGTAGACCGCATTTTGAAAGGTTTATTGAAAAGTGTTGGATATCAGCTTGCTTTTTCCCGTGAATACTGACATATTTGAAGTTGTACAAATGCCGAGTTTCCGCTCACTATTCTTAGAATGTGTCGTGCTTCGCCACTTCTGGTGTAACTATTTTAAACATCCACTTGTAGCCCGTAGGGAGCTTCGCAGCTCAAATCGTTTCGAGACGCCTCATTGTTATACCAGATACGGTAAGCGAGAGCGTGCTTAGTATGTACCTTTCATTTTTAATAAACTCCCCGATTTCTTCTTTCAAGCTACCACAAAAAGGTAACTGAAAAAGCTGCTAACTAATATGTCAATCTAGGTCCGCTGCATGGGCTTCTGCTACATCCTAGCGACGCGTGTTGGTGTGTAATACTGTATATCATGTTTTTTTGTTTTTTAAATATGATGTGACTTCGTCATAATTGTTGGAATGTGTCTGTTACTGAACTTTTTTTTTTTCTTTCTTTGTATTTCTTCGCTTAACTGCCGGGTCCTGTCCTTCAATTGCCTCCTGCTGGCTTCGACAGACCCGTTTTTGTATTTTGTTTCCACTTCATATGCTGTATAAAGATTATTATTATTATTATTATTATTATTATTATATTTAACAAGCAACATTGACGAACCTGCGTTGTCCTGTGGATATGCTCCACTATCACAAATAAATTATGAATTATTAATTCTCCTTGCCGGCAGTTCTCCCTTGAATATCCCTGGACGCAGGACCATGGCGATACCAAGCCCCAGGAAGCTGGCCGAGAACTCGAAGAAGAAGACCATGGCGGCCAGACGCAAGGCCAGGCCGGTCCCCTTTCCCGGCTCGAAGCAGCAGGTGCCAAAGGCCATGGAAGAGAACAGCAGCGGCAGGAAACCGCCCTTCACGGCGTTCAGGCACAGCTCTCCTGCATCCACAAAGCCTCTGCTTCATAAAAGGAAGCTGAAGAGGAGTTCTTAAAAAAAGCAAAAAAACAAAAACAAGTTAGAGGTGAATTCTAGAGTATTTTTATCCCGTGAATTTGAATGTCACGTTTGTTTTCTTCGAAGATGTAACTTAAACACGAAAAAAAAGCACGAAAACCGCCCGTCCAGTCGTTACGTCATAAAATAATATTTTGGCCGCCAAACGCGTGTGTCTGTGTGGGCAGCGCGTGCAATTGCAAGCTTGCCAGGTAGCATTCCCTCGCTACTAACACCAATCGTTAAGTCTTTTTCTGACCTTTTTGAATATAGCAAGAGTGCGCGTGCATAGCTTTGATAGGCGCTGAAGATGGCGGAGATTCGGAAAACTCTTTCTATATGACGTAACGCTCCGGGAAGGAGGGGCTTCAGCAGTATTTTGAAAATTATTTTTCTGCAGCCTCCGTACACCAAATCAGGGCTCCCAACACGGAAAGTCAAAATTTTCCTTGTGGGTGCCTGAAAAGTTTCTATTTCTGCCGAAATTTCTCTCACTTGCCCTAATAATTGTATAATATTAAATACTCAATGTTTTCTACATCGCCTCTACTCTTACCTTGATATATATATATTAAATAGCTTTTACGCCACGCGTGCCTTTCACAAAAATGAGTTTATCGGGCCAAAACCGTGCCCGAGGCCAATCTGGCGAAGGGAGATTCAAACTGTCGAATGAATCCCTATCTGCGCCATTGATGTTATGAGTGCCATCAAAACATCATGCTTTTTGAATAACTTCATTAGCGCTTTTTATATTAGTCAGTCCAAAACAAAAAGGTGTAGCACAAGCGAGAGTTCTCAAACTCGAACACACTGAACACTACACGCAGTAAGTACCATTTCGTGCTCGGCACTTCACAAAATATTATTAGTCATTGTAAGTCTGTATCTTGGACATGGTAAGTCTGTATCTCCAGACATCGCAGAATTTCTTCTTGTACTCAAGCTTTCCTTTTCGAGAAGGCACATCGGGCGCACTCAGAAGCTTCGACTTGGCTTGTCCCTCGCTCCATAGGTTTCACGAGGGCGAGGGGGCGATGAAGACTGATTTGTCGAAAAAAGTTGTTTTAGTTCTGCCCTGTGTTGCCAGATGGTTGCCCAATAAAGAACCAAACGGCTGGAGGGGCTAACCCAAATATAGCCAGGGCCGCTGACATTTATTGTTATCTCGAAAAAAAAAAATCATAATTCACCTTCGAAAATTTCAGATATATACGGTGCCCAACATTTTCCTCAAACCAGCAAGATTTCCACTATTCCCAGATAGACCTGAATATTACCTTAATCTGGAAAATTTCCCTCGAATTGGCAACCCTGCACCAAATTGAAAAATAATCTCGATATTCGTGATCGTGGAGAATATGTTAAGACGATTTAAGTGTCGTTACTTAAATACAAAACCGCTTCCGCTTCCCTTTAAGGGACACTGACACCCACCAAAACCTTTTTTTTTAATCTTTTTGCCAGGAGATTTATTATGTTGTCAGTAGACTACCCAATCAATGTTTTGATTGGGTCATCGTTACACATATATTTAATGAAATAATAACACGTAGCTGCTCGAAACCAAAACTGGACTGCGGAGGAAGAAGAAATATGGTGGAGGAGAGATTTTGCGAAAATCACGTAACTGCGCAACGTTTTTTTTTCAATTTTTTTAATCAATGTATTTGCACCGTTTCTGAAGCCACGAATTCGGGTATTATATTCCTATTATATATTTGATATTGAGTGTGTGCCTTCGATGATCCACGACTTTGATTGTATTTTGTTGTTGTGTCTAAACCATAGAGAACGGCACGTGACCACGGAGGAGAGAGTGAGCGCGACTCAAAACAGCCAGTTCTTGATCGGCGGTTTTCGGGCGGAAAGAAAACGAATTTCGAGCCGCAAATTGTGTTCTGGGTAGTTGGGCTCTCATATGTCATGTACAAATAAAAATCTTGGCGAGCATAAATACCCTGTCAGTGTCCCTTTAAGGTCTGTTCATACTGAACACGCTTTCTGCTGTGCGCAGCAAAAAACAAAAAAACAAAACAAAACAAACAAAAAAACACACACACTAGAAAACAACAACAACAAAAGTGCACGCTACAAAAACAAAAAACAAAAAAAACTTGATAGTTTTGGCGTGTGCGTATGCTTTCAGCTATGGCATGAACCACGTAAACAGCACGGCTTTCCTCCGTGCAGTTCTCTCCACCACTTTCTTGTTTGCGGGGAAGCTGAGGACCGCCAACAGCAGCGGATGCCTTGACTACAGCCAGCAGAGTCTGAGCTTTGCTACTTCGCGCCCTACGTCATTAGCACGCTCCAAGACTTTGTTCAAAGACGCTAGCGGGGGATGGCTTTTCCCCAGTGTTTGGTAAAGTACATCTAAAAGGTACTTCAAGTAAAGTACAAAGCGAATGAGACGTGAAGTACTTTAAGTAAAGTATGAAGTACACTTGGTGCAACGTGCTTGAAGTAAAGTACCATAAATACATTGTACTTTCAAGTAAAGTACAAGTATTTTAACACAATCTTTCACGATGCCCTTTCATTCCCCTATACAGTGATTTTTTAACTGGTATGCATTGCGCAAAGATAATCAGGGGTGCATGACCTATTTTCAGGAACAGCGGCGAATATTTGATAAAGTCAAGTGGCCACAGTGTAGTTATTTTTAGGAATGGAGCCAAATTTAGAAGTCCCTCTTCTGTATTTGGCACCCTTTGCACTGGATTATTGCACCCAAAGGGGTTAAATGTACTAGGAGAGAGTGTGACGTGAGCCCCGTAGCTTCCGCAAGCAATCCTCTCATAAAAAAGTGTCCTCTCCATAATGAAAAAAACAAAACAAAAACACAGTGACTGTGCAAGCGAGCTGGTGATAATTAATCATAATGTGACATCTGAGATTGGGGTGCGAAAAAATTAAGGAACTTTCAAGTCGAAGGAAAAGACAAAAGAGAATGTCTCAAAACATTGTGACGTTCTCCTCCCTTGTCTTTTACTTCGACTTGAAAATTTAATTTTTCCGCATCACAGTCTCAAGTGTTACATCATGATTAACTGTCCTCTCCTACTATTTTAAACCTCCACGCTTGCGCTGACCGACCGAGAAGTAGGGAGAGAATAAAAAGCTACGGGAACGGCCGCCCCCAGAACAAACGGAGCGATGCGTCGTCTGCTCACGTTTCTGGTGGGAGTAGTATATCTCTCCCAGTATTTCTTCGGAGTTTACAAAGCATTATTTCGTGATAGAAATTTAACAAAACCAAATTTGGGGAATGTACTTTGAAATTGGGAATTGTACTTTCCTCGGAAAGTACCAGAAATAAAATACTTTAACTAAAGTACAAGTACATACTCAGAGAATGTACTTCAAGTAAAGTGCACGTTTCCTAGACCTACTTGAAGTAGTACTCTAAGTACAATTTACTTAAAGTACTTCCCAACACTGCTTTTCCCCCCGACCCAAGTCGGCCCAAAGTAGACCGGGAGTAGGGAAGTTCCTCCTCTTCGGTCCAGCAGATGCTGTGCCCAGGAGTAAACGTGTCCTGTTTAGACAACCCTTTAATATGTAGTACGTTAATGTGAGTTCGCTGTTCTTTTTTTATGGTTTGGTAAGATTACAAATGTGGTGCAAAAAAAAAAAAAAAAGATCGCATCTCTATTTTGATCTACAAATCAAACCGTCATTCGCAGAATTCTGTTTTATGAAAAACGCAGTGAACGCTGACGTCCAGTTTCAGCCTTCCATGACACGTAGCGCCGTGTGCTTTCGAAGCGTCGTCACGTCCTCCTTTGCTACCACTTCTTGTTTTATTTTTTGCCGCGAGGCACATGCGCATTGTACGAAGAAAATACGCAGATTGAAACAAGGGGCAAGAAAACGTCAGGTGGGACGACTCATAACTAGGATTTCGTGTTTTCGGAGTTAATTTTGCGTCAAACTAAGAGGGTGTTTTTTTTTGCGGAGTTTATTTTTTTCTCGAAAATTCGGAGTTTATCGGAGTTTATTTTTCTTTGATTCCCAATTCTCCAAAATTCAGAGTTTAATTTCGCAGTGTTTTTATATTAAACATAAATAAGTAAATAAATAATATTTATGTGTAGACATATGATAGATAAAATAAAAAAGAGGATAGAACGCTCGTGAACCAAGTACTATTTCTTCAGCTGGATATGACGTAGGTGCCATTGGCATTGGCAATACTCATTTGTCCCACGACAAGAGTTGCACACAAGTGTTGCTTCGATACACATCCATAGATTATAATCAATAAACTACTGGAGGTAGTCGTTGGGAAGCTCGTATTCATCCCGCCCTATTCCATCAACCTACCCCGCTGCCGCGCGAAGTGGGCTGGTAAAGGATGTAATAGAGAAGCTTCATCTGCCCCTGTTCCCCAATTTTATGTAATATGTATGGTCCATAACTTTGACTGTTACAAAAGCACAACCTCACCCTCCCTTAAAGCACAAATAGTACGGCCCATACTGGAAACCAAATCAGCGTAATTTATCGTGACCCGAAAGTATCGCCACCTGTCGTCCTGAATGAACCTCGACGAGACAAGCGGTAGACCCCCTTTGACAATGGTCCGAGATTCAAAAGATAAGTGTGGTGGCGATTTCCTAGGACCAATGACCCCGTGCGCCGATAGAACTAAATTGTAAAATACCGTCTCCTTTTCTTTTTTTGGGGGGGTTGGGGGGGGGGGGGGGGAGTGCATTGGCATATCGAAATTCGGAGTTTACTGCAGCAATCAGAATTGCCAAAAACTTTAACCGGCGGGTGCTTTTGGTGTTCATCAAATTTATCCGAAAACACGAAACACTACTCATAACGTGTTAACATGCATGCTACACGTGCGAGGACGCGCAGTTCGGTCACGTAGCAGGTATTTGGCAACTGGCTGAAGATGCGATCTTCTACTCACCAGTGGAGGTTTAGAAACCCGGCAGGACTTCAAAATCTCCCCAATTAGACCTTTTTCAAAATTGTGCGCCATACAGCAGCTGCTGTTCCCATTACCCCAGTCCGCCACTGTTTGGACATGTTTACGGAGCATGTGTTGTACACGAGGGGCTGCGTTGGCATTCGGCGAGCACTCGGGTCCAATCGCACGTAACGTGCCCAAATGAATGGATGGGTGGAAGCTAGCGGCTGTACCCTTTATATCGGGCGGTAGCTTGCGCCACCTAGCCTAGAAGTTAGGAACCAAAAGTATGCTTAATGGATCTTTGAAAAGGGTCTATTTTGAGTTAATATACGTCTCGGCATCAAACGCTTGAACTTGCGCGGTGTGGACAATGGCCAAAGGGCTGTCCAAACAACGTTTTTTTGTTATTTTTTTTGTTTGCCGGAGGAAACGCCACCGTCCGCTTTCCGTCCTTGGACAAAGGCTTGGAACGTGCTCATGACGTAGGTCCGGACGGCCAATCACAGGGTCTGCGGGCTGTCGTCGAGGCCTCCGCCATTGTTGTTAGTCGCAAGCTCAATTCCCATCCCTGCCCGTTTCGATTTGTATAAGTATATATAGCGGCGTGCGGTCATGTTGCGTGGTGCACGTTAAAGAACCCAAACTAGCGGTTTACAGCACTGGATAAATTTCTCGTCTACAGCTAAGATACAAGTCGCCCATTGAGGCTGACTAACGTCCGGCTTTCTAAACACGCATACACCGCAGTTACTTTAGTCGCCAACCTCCCGAAAGCAAGAAAGGGTAGGAGATGACAATCTAGGAGGCAAGGAGAAAAGCCGAGCTGTTTGCATGGTCGATGTCATCATTGAAAACGTACGCGCGCGATGCGACGTTAATGTTTTTTTGTTTCTTTTTTTGAGAAACGTGCACATTTTCGTGCTGTGCACAGCAGAAAACGTGCCCTGTTTGGACAGCCCTCAACCAGTTGAAGACTCGTTCCAGGCAGCGCAGTAGGAGGAAGGACGTGCCTGGAAGCCTTAGGAAGGCCTGGAGGCGGGGAGGAGGGCTGCCGGTGTACAGCAGGACGAGCCCCATTAGGACGCCGCCAAGGTGCGCCGCCCAGATGCAGGCGCAGAAGGACAGCCGCCGCCTTGAGGACATGATCATCAGGTCCGAGTGGAGCACGACGCGCTCCTCGATGCGGCGCAGCAGGTAACGCCGCATGGCCTGGTCATGGGTCTTCCGCATGCTTGCCTGTTTGTCCCGCTTGTTGTTGCTTCCGAACTTTTTGTTTGGAACGTACCCAAAGAGGGGATTGTTCCAAGGATATGAATGATTGGATCATGTGTTAATACTGCATCCTAGATTGCTGCTTGTCTTCTTCTTCGAATCATTGGCGGTATCGTTTTTTTTGTTTTTTTTTACAGCAATCACGGGAACTCTCTAGTCGTTAAAAATAAAAATAAAAACAGCAACAAGAAAAAACAACGAAAAAACAACAACAAGATGGTAGACTTTAGTTTAGGTGTCGGTCTAGGAGTTGGGATAGAGGAATAGGTGAACTTAGCTTTCGAACTGATTCATTTTGTCTATAGGGTGTTCTCACGTGATGTCAATCCGCCATTATGTTGTTACGTGTTCCGCGGTGAAACCTATAGACCTCAGTGCACCACGCATTTGATGGTGTCAAATGAATCTTTCAAACGTTCACCTTTGGCACGCGCCAGGCTGCTCCTAACAACTAAATGGTGGGCATAATGACGTCAATGGCCATCTGTGCATGGATGCCGCCATAACCGACCTTCAGTTTTTGTTTTCTTTTATTCCGTTCACTTGACGTCATCACAAGTTATTGCAATTGAAAATTTTACTGGGTCCTCCTCGCCAGCATAGGCTATGTGGAGGCTCGTCAAGGCCCGCTTCAGTGGCTCGTCATCTCAAGAAGTTCTGCAATGGCGGCTGTAATCCGGGCGCCTATGTAAAGCGTCCTACAAGAAAAAGCTATAAGGGGGGATTGTGTGTATGTTTATGCAGCTTAGAACTTGATCTGCCTCAACGGGCGACGAGTCTCCCAGCTGTAGATGAGAAGTTTAGCCAGTGCAGTACAACCACTATCCTGGGGTCTTTAACGTGTACCACGCACTAGTTATACACGACCGCGCGCGAATACGATGCTCATCCAGATCGAAATGGGCAGGGGTGGGGATTGAACAAAAGCTATAAGGGATAACCACTGGAAGCCATATTCCAGTGCACAGCTCGCGCTTATAGATTCCCATGACCGGCAATCATAACGGTGTGGAATGCACGTTGCAAAAACGCCGCGGCAGCTTGCCGTCAACACGCGCTGAGCAGCGACCCCACTCAGCTATGGCTGCCAGTGGATACACTTTATAGACCAACACGCGCCCCTGACGCCACGCAGATGTGGTGGCGCTGTCGACGGCCCTGCGCATGCGCAGACGCTTCCCTTCATGCGAATTCGGCTTCTGCGCACGCGCAGTGCCCACACCTTGTGTGGGTCGGCAACCAGACAACTTGTTGCCTCCCTCGAGTCGGTGCAACGTCGCGCTTCCTACCTTATTATGGCTCCAACTTGGCCCCCGAACACCATCCTATCGAGCACTGCCCCTCCTCCGTCCAGTCGGCAGGGACCCGCTTTAACATCGTCCTTAAGCAGCGACCACGCGGCTCCTAGCCACTTTTCTGCTACCGGACTCCTCGCTTCTTTTTGCCTCTTTCCTGCGGCGTACTCGCACTGGTGGACTGCAGCCCCTTTTAACCCGTACGCTTCGTCACTAGAACTCCTTCGCACCCCGTGCAGTGCAACTTCGGAGGTACCCCCGCCAGTCACCAGTTCACCACCAATCGACAGTGTCTCACTTCGAACATTCACCAAGAGCGTCGCGGCCCACCTGCGGAGCATCTAACTCGATATTTTATTCCGATCATGGGAGTGGGCTCCAGCAGGCGGACTGGATGCACCATCCTGTACACCCGTACATGCACACTATAGATGCTTAGCTCACAATACTAACTATTCTGCTCGAGAAAACTATGATATAGTGACTCATTTTACCCTATTCTAAACACACTATATGCTAGCATTGGCGCCTGCCTATTAAATGCGACAGAAATTATCCGAAACCAACCTTGTTTGAACACGGTCCCATTGCCTTCCATAGCGGCCGCCGCTCTTTTGGTGTTGAGCTAGGGCGGCGCCAAGCGGAACACTCGGTCCCTCCAAGCCGTTCACGTGATATTTCCTGGCCCGCGCGCTCCCATAGGGACACGCGGAGTGAGCAGGTCGCCCCTATAAAGCCGGTCGTGGTTTGGATCATGTGTTAATACTGCATCCTAGATTGCTGCTTGTCTTCTTCTTCGAATCATTGGCGGTATCGTCTTTTTTTTTTACAGCAATCACGGGAACTCTCTAGTCGTTAAAAATAAAAATAAAAACAGCAACAAGAAAAAACAACGAAAAACAACAACAAGATGGTAGACTTTAGTTTAGGTGTCGGTCTAGGAGTTGGGATAGAGGAATAGGTGAACTTAGCTTTCGAACTGATTCATTTTGTCTATAGACCTTTTCTTTAACGGCGCCGCCATCTTGAGGATTGCGGCGCCGACGACGCCGTCTAGCGGTTTAGAAAAAAAATATACCGGCTAGTTCTGGCAGCACAGCTATCTGGGTAGGCAACGGTGTGGGTATGGGGGGAACTTGGCTAGACTTGGCTATGGTGGGCTGCAATAACTTGGTTGGAGCTAGGGGTGTCGCGAACTTTTGTCGAACCGGATTTTTAGGTCGAACTTTCGGGGTTCGACCGAGTCGAACCGGTTCGACGAACCTTCGAACTTTTCACCAGATTCGACCGGTTCGACTTTGTGGACAGTGTGGCCAGACCTTGATACAAGCATGTCTAGGTTTGGAGAATTTTTTTTTTATGCAAAGGGTTATTTTATATTATGAACAGTTGCAATTAAAGGAAACCAATTATAATCACTGAATGAGATAATAACTTAATTTTGTGTACTGTATTAACTGAAATATCGAATCAGCGCGGCCCTTCATTGATCCCTTAGTCATCACCATCCAATCCGAAGCCAACTGGCCAGCCTGTCGCGCATGCGCACACGAGTCGAACCTCAATATAAGGTTCGTCGAACTTTCCACTAAAAGTTCGAAAAAGTCGAACCTGGTCGAACTCGAACCTCGGCCGGTTCGCGACACCTTTAGTTGGAGCTTGTCCGGTTGAATGCAGCTGGCTACTCACAGGACATCACCTTGCCTCCTCGAGAGAACGACGACGAAGACGGTGGGGTGTTAGATTGAGTTTCCGCAGCGAAGGAATATATGAGCAGTTTAATGTAGTCTATGCAGGTAAGCTCTCGGCATTTGGTAGCTCCATCTTGAGTGGTGGCATGTAGACTTTTTCATAAATAATAATAATTGGGGTTGTGTGGATATTTATACAGCGAGTCGTTGGTCAGCCATTTTTAATGTTGCGACGAGTCACTCGCTGTAGATGAGCAATTTAGCCAGTGCAGTACAACCGCTAGCCTGGGGTCTTTAACGTGCACCACGCAGTAGTGACACACGACCGCACGCCGGTACGATGCTCATCCAGATCGAAACGGGCAGGGGTGGGGATTGAACCCAGGATCCCTGGGTTCTGCAGCGCGAGCTTTCGCTCCACGTGCTCCGAGCTGGTGTGCGCTAGCCCACTCGGCCACCGATCCCCCCGACTTTTTCATAATTTTTACATACCATGGGGCTTGCAGTGATAACCTAATTGGACCACCTGCTCCGGGAATTAAAATCGGTCCTCTTGTGGTAGACGAAGTGGTCGTGAGCTTAAACGTGACGTTGAGTCTGATACGAATCTCTTGCGATTCAAGCTCGCAATCGACTGGCTTCATAAATAAGGATTCTTGGGGAAAATGCGAAGCTCGATAACCAAGCAGCCACACTGGCGCTGCAGCTTCTTGTGCTCATGGCACACTTTCTGCTATTGTTCTTATGCTTTTTAAAATTATTTATCCATCCGACGACCACGCAGTGGTAGGCAGACAACCGTAGATTTTCGGAAATTGCAGCACGGTAAAAGGGAGCACTCGGAACTACCTCATACACGGCGTCCGTTTTTAAGCCTTTTCGCCCATACCCTTGGCGGTTGCATACCCTGTGTCAGCGGGCAATCCAAAAATGCACCAGGTCGAGGGTACGTCAGTTACAGGCTGGTTTGAGGTTATGCGAAAAAGGTCTATAGGGTGTTTTCACGTGATGTCAATCCGCCATTATGTTGTTACGTGTTCCGCGGTGAAACCTATAGACCCCAGTGCACCACGCATTTGATGGTGTCAAATGAATCTTTCAAACGTTCACCTTTGGCACGCGCCAGGCTGCTCCTAACAACTAAATGGTGGGCATAATGACGTCAATGGCCATCTGTGCATGGATGCGTGCATGGATGCCGCCATAACCGACCTTCAGTTTTTGTTTTCTTTTATTCCGTTCACTTGACGTCATCACAAGTTATTGCAATTGAAAATTTTACTGGGTCCTCCTCGCCAGCATAGGCTATGTGGAGGCTCGTCAAGGCCCGCTTCAGTGGCTCGTCATCTCAAGAAGTTCTGCAATGGCGGCTGTAATCCGGGCGCCTATGTAAAGCGTCCTACAAGAAAAAGCTATAAGGGGAAATTGTGTGTTTGTTTATGCAGCTTAGAACTTGATCTGCCTCAACGGGCGACGAGTCTCCCAGCTGTAGATGAGAAGTTTAGCCAGTGCAGTAGAACCACTATCCTGGGGTCTTTAACGTGTACCACGCACTAGTTATACACGACCGCGCGCCAATACGATGCTCATCCAGATCGAAATGGGCAGGGGTGGGGATTGAACAAAAGCTATAAGGGATAATCACTGGAAGCCATATTCAAGTGCACAGCTCGCGCTTATAGATTCCCATGACCGGCAATCATAACGGTGTGGAATGCACGTGGCAAAACGCCGCGGCAGCTTGCCGTCAACACGCGCTGAGCAGCGACCCCACTCAGCTATGTCTGCCAGTGGATACACTTTATAGACCAACACGCGCCCCTGACGTCACGCAGATGTGGTGGCGCTGTCGACGGCCCTGTGCATGCGCAGACGCTTCACTTCATGCGAATTCGGCTTCTGCGCACGCGCAGTGCCCACACCTTGTGGGGGCAAACGCGGGCTTGTTTGTAAACAGCGTGTCGGTCTATAACGGACAACCTAAGCTCCTATTAGCGGCGAGATGTTTTGGTGCCCTCCTATGGTTACCTCTCGTGACGTTTGTTCCGGTAGGGAAATGTCACACAGACACGTTGGTTGCGAAGGGTAAGCGTCTGGCGTGCCCATATGGCTGCTCTAATAGGGCTGGCCTTTTATTGGATATATGCGACATTATAGGTGGTGCTAGGAGCCGTACAAACAATACATAACACGCCCTTTTTTAAGCACAAAAGAAAACAAACACCGCCAAGATTTTATGAAAGTTCAGTCTCGGGATCTTGCCAGTTTACGTATGGTCCGTGCTGAACGTGTCAGACCTGGTCGAGCCTGACCAGTTCTTGGATCCTGGACACCTTGTTGTATGGTGCTATTGTCTTCGGTTGCTGTGGGTCTGGGTTCGTCAGTAAAGTACTCCTCTGCTGAGCAGCAGTCATCTTCAGCCCTTGGAGTACGGGGTCTGAGGTGATAGCAGTTCCTGACGTACACACCGCCGCTGGGAGTTTGCACTGTATAGCGCCTCGGTTTGGGTCCAACTTGTATTACGACTGCCTTTTGCCAGGTATTCTTGAGCTTCAACCAAACAGGCTGGTCCTTAGCGAGAGCCGAGAGAGCCTGGGTGTGGCAGTCTCCGTACTTGTGCTGTTCCTGTTGTCTTTGTTTGAGAAGCTTCTTGTGAGCTTGGGTAGAAAACATCGGTTCCAAGCTTTGAGGTAGGGCAGAAATGAATGTTCTTAGCTTCCTGATTATCACTAGTTCTGCTGGAGAAACAGATCCGATGCTAGGGGTGGGGTGGTAGTTGAGGAGGACCACGGCAAGATCCTTACCATCGCTGAGCGACTTAGTGAGCATGGATTTAGCAGTCTGTATTGTTCGCTCCACTTGACCATTGGATCTGGGGTACAGTGGCGATGATGGCTCATGAACGATGTCCCATTCTTGCACGAATGCTCTGAATGCTGCTGAGTCAAAAGGAGGTCCCTGGTCAGAAATGAGCACGTTAGGGATCCCAAACCGCGCAAAGACGTCCTTTAGAACCGAAATGAGCGCTCTTGCCGTCGTCGTCTCCATCTGTTTTACTTCCACAAACTTTGAGAAGGAGTCCACAATGAGGATGTAGGTGCTCCCTTGACAATGAAAAAAGTCCATTGCTAATTTTTCAACTGGGCGAACTGGGAGATTTCGGTCAAGCAGTCTCTGGTGGGGGTTTGCTTTCCGGTTGGACTGGCAGACGTCGCAACTTGCGATGAGAGTCTCAATGTCTTTGCTGAGTATAGGCCAATACGCACTCTGGCTTGCTACTCCTTTGCACGCCACGATGCCACGATGTGCCTGGTGCAGTTTTTGAAGTATTTCATCCTGGTGGGTTGCTGGAATGGTCAGCCGCTGCCCGTAGCACACGAAGCCGTCAGTGGTGTACAATTCACTTCTGATGTGAAAGCATGGTCTTGCTGCTGCGTTGACGTCAGAGATCCTTGCTGGCAATCCTTCTTTTATGTATTTGCTTAATTGCTGAAGAACTGGATCATGATTTGTCGCTTGTTGGATCTGCTTGAGCTTTGCTGGCGTCGCTTGGACAAAGCTTGACACCAAAGGACCTGGGTCATGGTCTGCAGTTTCCATCGTAGATGATGGGTTTGGTGACCTCGGCAATGCGTCGGCAACTGCGAGCTGCTTTCCAGGAACATAGACGAGTTTGGTGCTGTAACCCTGGAGCCGAAGCATAAGCCTCTGTAGTCTTGAAGACATTTTGGCCAAGCCCTTGCTGTGCAATCCCACTAGAGGTTTGTGGCCGGTTTCAACTGTCACAGATCGACCAAATGTGTAGTAGTGAAATCGCTCACATGCGAACACCACAGCCAAGAGCTCTTTCTTTATTTGAGCGTAACGCTGTTGAGCTGAAGTTAGGGCTGCTGACGCATAGGCTATCGGTCTGCCCTCTTGTAGCGAAACCGACCCCATGCCGTAGGAACTGGCATCAGTTGAGATTGTGATTGGCTTTGCTTGATCAAAGTAGCAAAGCGCAAGCTCAGCTCCCAGTTGGTTTATGATCAAGTTGAAAGTCTCCGTGTGCTGGGTTGTCCAGTGCCATGCTAGATCCGTCTTGAGGAGTTCACGTAGAGGTGCTGTGGTTGCGGAGAAGTTGGGAATGAATTTTGTCAAGTAGGTTACCTGCCCCAAGAACCTCCGGAGTTCTGCTTTGTTAGTGGGAGTTGACATGGCTTCGACTGCCTTCACTTTGGCTGGATCTGGGGCCAAACCTTCAGACGAGAGCTGGTGTCCAAGGTATGTTATGGCTGTAAGTCCTAGCCTAAGCCTGGCTTTGTTGAGTTTCAGGTTGTGCTCTCTGGCTGTAGTCATGACCTGTCTCAAATGGTCCTTATGTTCTTCTGGAGTCTTGGATGCTTCCAGAATGTCATCAAAGTAGGGTTTGACGATGACTTGGCTTTAAACACCTTGCCAATTGCCTATTGGAACAGCTCGGGAGCCGTAGCAAGCCCAAACGGTGTACTCAAAGAAAGCGATAGCGACCCCATGGTGTCGCAAATGTGCAAAGCAAGGAGCTTGTCTCGTCGAGAGTAAGTTGCCAAGAAGCACTCTTGGCATCAAGAACGGAAAATACAGTTGAGCTACTCAGGCTTGCAAAAAGTTCCTCGGGGATTGGTGTCTGGTAGTGCTGTATCTTTAGCGATGCATTGAGATTCATGGGATTGAGGCAGAGACGGACACTTCCATCTTTTTTCGGGACGACCACGATGGGATGAACCCATTCTGTGTGTTCTGTGACTGGGGTGATGATGTTGCTTGCCTCCATGCGCTTTAACTCTGCTTTAACCTTGTTTTCAGAGCGCTAGGCACTCTACGAGGAGCTGCAACAGTTGGTTGTGCGTCCTCACGTAGCTGAATGCTGTATTTTCCCGGTAGTTGACCTATACCTGTGAATAGACCGGGAATTCTTTCAGTACCTCTTCATACTGTTTTGGCTGTGTTGCACCAGTTGCTCGTGAGGCCTCTTCAAGGCGCTTCACTCGACAAATTAGGTAGAGCGCTGTGCACGCAGCAGCTCCCAAGATTGGCTTCAACGGTTCGTCAACCAAAAGGAACCTCAGGTTGCACTCTTTGTTATTCAGCATGCAGTGAAGCTCACATTCACTGTCTTTTGGAAGCTGTTGTCCACTGTATGTCGCAACTCTTGCAGTCGTTTGTTTGCAGTCTGGTTTGTTTGACCAAGTTTGATCACTTCCATAGGAATAATGTTTACGTCAGAGCTCATGTCAAGCTTGAAAGTAAGTTTATGTCCACTTATGTCAACTGTTTCGGCCACTTTGTCGACTTTGCGCCGGGACCGTAGTCAGAGATGCTGCCGAGGAAGAGCTCTTCATGAGAGTCTTATCGTGGATCCTCTTACAGCAGTTCACCTCGTGGTGGAGGTGTTACGTTTGGTCGCTGCTGTTGCTTGCAGTGACCGAATTTGCCGCAGCTGTAGAAGTGACCAAATTTGCCGCAGCTGTAGAAGTTCTGGCCTTAAGCTGGGCACTGTCGGAGAGAGTGTGTCGTCCCACAGCGTGAACATGTGCGTTGAGGCATTCTGGTTGCTTGATGAGCTTGGGGAGTCTTCTTGACATCTTGTGGACGCCCGAGTTGCCTTGGCGTTTTGTGACTGTACTTGCGAATGGCATTAACTTCTGGTTCCGTATCCCTTGGTGTAAGCGCTTTTACGTGCTCCTTAGGAATTTCCGCTGCCTTGCAAGCAGAGATGATCTTGTCCAACGAAAGATTTCGCACCCGAAAGAGGCGCTCCATCAGAGCTGCGTCACGAATTCCGACAACTATGAGGTCGTCTACGAGCCGATCGCACTTGTCACCGAAATCGCACCTCTGCGCCTGACGGCGAAGCTCGGTCACGAAGTCGTCAATCGTGTGGCCTGGCGCCTGAACCATCGAGTTGAAGAGCGCCGCCGCTTGGATGACGTTCTTGTAGGGTTGGTAGAGCTCATCAAACTTGTCCAGTATGTACTCGACTAGATCTCCGGTGTCTTCCGCCGTCGCTCCCACTGGTTGCGGGGGGAACGTAGTCACGATGCGTCGTGCCGGTGGGCCAAGCACATGGAGCAACAAAGACTTCCGTGCTGGTTTAGGCTTAGCCGTGTATTCGCAGGCAGCTTCGTATATCCTGAAGGATTCTCGCCATTCTTCCCACGCTGTTTGGGGGTCGTCGCCTGGCTCGAAGTGCGCCGGAGGTTGAATAAACGCTCTTGTCATGCTTTTAGGTTGGGAGGGGGGGGGGCACCTCTGACACCATGATATATTGTGTTCCGGTAGGAAAAGGCCACACAGGCACGTTGGTTGCGAAGGGTAAGCGTCTGGCGTGCCCACATGGCTGCTCTAATAGGGCTGGCCTTTTATTGAATATATGTGACATTACAGGTGGCGCTAAGAGCTGTACAAACAATGCATAACACTTACCTTGCGAACCACAAGTTCGATGGTGTTTGTAATGAGCATGGTAGAAGCTTGACATCATTGCGCTCTGAAACCAATGCTACCAACACCGCCAAGATTTAAGTTCTTCCATTCCTCGTATTTCCGTCAAGAAGAAATCCTTTGCTGACGTCATAGGAAACATTCGGCCAATCGTGGCAGGCCGACCACAGCGATGCTTTCGATCGCGCACGTCGCCAATAGTAGAAAGAACAATCTCCTAAAAGGAGGAGTTTGTGCCACAGGGCACCGTAAATGCTCCTTCCGCTAAAGTGCCTTTTTCTAGAAAAGAGCCCGCTAGCGTCCTTTAGTACAAAGGAAGTACTCTCAACAGTAGGCGCTGACGACATTGAAGGCGAACTATAGGACAGCACTTTGTCTCCCTGCAGTTTGAACTTTGAAGGTCGGACCTCAGAATAGGCTTTTCAGGCGTAGGCTGAGACTAATGTACCTATGTGAAAGGCTTTCTTCGCCAATTAGGATCATGTGTCATCATATCCCCTGTCTAGGGACGTCATAAAGCTATTTTTCATTAACTCTCCTTTCCGCTAAAGAATATTCTGCTAAAGGAGCTGCTGCCACACGGCCGGCAAAATGCTGTTTACCGCCGATATTCATTCTCTTGCGGCTGGCCACACAGAGGTAAAACCAAAACTAAAAATATTATTCTAAAATTTTATATAAGTTCAAAACATTAAAAGCTAAGTCTTCTTTTACGAACAATTATTGAAACGCAAAATATTTAAATAATAATAAAGGAAAACATTCGCAAGAAGCTTTCTTGCCATAGACAGACGCTGGCAACCACGACCAACCACGACAGTATGCTGAATTTACAATGCACTAAATTGTTGCCTGTTTACAGAAACCTATAAATCATTAAAAGCTAGAATCTTTCCGTTGTTAAAATTTTAAAACATATTTATACCCGAGTTTAATACAATACACCAGCAATACCCGGAAGATGAGTGAGCACGCAGGCGAGTTCTAGAATAGCCCGAGGCGCATGAGGAGGAAGAAGATACAGATCGTCTTTGGTACTAGTCTTTGGTACTGTGGTGTCTGGAGACCCGGAATGGAACGACCACACTTGAGCGCAGCTGCCACGAGACTCTATCTTTAATCTTTTTAGTAAAGAAGAGGAAGTAGAAAGGGCAAAGGACAAAAGAAGACGAAGTGACCGGAAAGTAATTAACTAGAATATACAACATTTCCCCCCTCCCATTTTAAGAAAGTAATTAAAAAAAGACAAAGCCTAAAGAAAGTAATTAAGCAGTTAAAAAATAAAGAGAAAGCATAAGAGAAAGATTCACAAGAAAATCGAAAATAAATAGGTTAGAAGTAGAAATGTTCATATACAGAGTCAAAGTTATTTCTTCTTGAGACGTAGTCCCCAAACCGCACTGGCGGTCGTCGTTCCCACCGTGGTCGATCTGGCCGCGGCACATCTCCCGCTGGACCTCGTGGAGGTACCGATAGAGGTCGGTTCCCAGCTGGCAATAACGGCCGAGAAGCTGACCTCGTCAGTTGTCCGTATGGCGTTGGAGAACCAGCTGATGCCCGTGGCGTCGGCTGGTCATACTGGCTCCGCCAGCCCAATGGTGCAGACGGTGGTTGCCATTGGTGATGGTCGGCTGACCTTTGACTAAACTTCCCTGTTGGTACCGGGTTTCTTGGGTTCAAACCCAAAGAAGCCGGTCCTGGAACTGCCGCTAGCTTTGAGGCATTCCATATTATGCCATCTTCTAGCCAAAATGTCCAGCGGCCCACACGCTGGACAATCCGGAAGGGACTGATAAAGGCAGCGGATCCTTTCGGAACAGATCCAGGCTTCTTCACTCGAACCAGCTGTCTGACCTTGAACTTCGGTGTTGTAGCTCCTCGCCTTCTGTCGGTGTAGGCTTTGGTCTTGTCTTGTTGTTGTCGAACACGTCGACGAAGTCGCTGCACTTCCTCGAAGGGGTTACGAAGAAACTCTGACGATGAGAGTCCCAGAATGTTCAATAGCGTTCGGGGTTTGCGACCATAAAGTAGCAGAGCAGGAGATAGCCCTGTTGTCGTATGAGGTGTGCATCTATATATGCCCAGGTAATCAACTACAGCAAAGGAAGTCTTTCAAAAGTATTTCAAAAATGACGCAAAGATTATCCCACCGCCTGTAACTCTCCTCAACTACTCCCGGCAACGTATTGAAGTCCTGGGAGCGTTCAACGCAACAGTCACGTTCAAGGAGCGTTCAGCCAGGATTGTGTTTCATATAGCGAATACCGGCACATCGTTGTTGGGAATGGATGCCGTAAAATCTCTGAATCTTCAGATTCAAGGATCAACAATGAGCTGCCTCTATACGAAAACTGAAGACTCAACAGAAGCCTCCAAACAGAGCTCTGAGTGTGTCGTGCCTTTTGACCTATTATCTTCAGGTCACAGCTCGACAGGAGATCCTGAACATCACAATGAGCGGACGACACTGCCTACAACTGTACCTTCACGGGCTTCAGAGCGAGACGTGTCGTGGGACTCCATAAAAGCTGCGTGGATGTCCTGTCTTCAACCCCAGGAATCTGTAGCTACGTCCGATGAACTTCTGACACAAGTTTCTCCTCCAGGCCGTGAGAACACGGCGAGACGCTCACCAGCATTACCGGGCCTTCCAACGCCCTTAAAGGAATACAGTCACCTCTTCTCTCCCGAGCTGGGTCACGTGAAGGACTACACTCACAGGGTGAAGATCCGAAAATCAGTACAGCCCATGCAGCATAAAATGCGTCGCATTCCATTGATGGCGCGGAAGCCTGTTTCTGAAGAAATCAAACGTCTTGAGGCAGCGGGAGTAATTGAGCGCACAAGTGCCTCAGAATGGGTTTCACCCATTGTTGTGGTCCAGAAGAAAGATGGATCAATTCGGATGTGTGTGGACATTCGGGACTGCTAATAAGGCTGTTGTTATTGACAGTTACCCTCTTCCTCATGTTGAGGAGCTTCTAAATGCACTGCATGGCGCGAGACGTTTCTCCAGATTGGACTTGGCGTCAGCTTACCATCAGGTCACACTTTACCCTGACAGCCGAGACTTAACCGCGTTTATAACGCACGAAGGCTTATTCCGTTTCAAGAGAGTTTGTTTCCTGTCTCGCTTCTGCTCCAGCTACCTTCAGCAGATGACGGCAACGATTCTAGAAGGATGCGAAGGGGTCTTGGTTTACCTGGACGACGTCATAGTCTTTGGTAGGACCAGAGAAGAACACCTGGAGCGATTGCGCCATGTCCTCCAGCGAATCGCTGATAGTGGACTCAAACTTAGCAAGTGCGTTTTTGACGTTGCCGAACTTTTATTTTTAGGCCATCATGTCAGCGGTGAAGGAATCATCCCACTTAAACAAAAGATAGACGTCATCAACGCAGTAATGAAGTATATATTTTGTTTACACAATAAAAAGAAAAATACATTTCATAATGCCCTTACTTTCATTGCTTTACGTGTTTTAACCGCTCTTAATTGGGTCATTTCAGTTGCATGAAAATATCGCAGATAATCAATATTGGCGTCATAGGGATGTTGGCGCTTCTCGAACAAGTCCTACGCTTGTTTCGACTGTTATTTTTGCTTAGATTCGCCGCTTGTCTTTGCACACTTGCCGTGGAACGTAAGACTGCACCCGGAATACAGGAAAGTTAACCGTCGCTTACTGATCGAAAAAATACTGGAAGTAAAGCAATTTCGCTTTCGTAATGCTAATAAAGTTACCTACCATTCGTTACGACTCAAGTAACAAAGGTAATACCTGTTATTCCCCGAAGAAAAACAAATGCAAAGGTGTTTTTTCATAGGAATGCACAGGACCACCGCAAACGTTGACTGGTTGCTGTCTACTTTAATTTGAAACCGGAAGCCCCATAGACACTAGCGTCAACCGAACGTCTAGCGTACTTTATAGACCTTTCCAAAAACGAGCTTGTGGCCGGTGCCATTTTGAGCGTTCGTGCGTATGGCGCGTGCTTTGCTCGCTTTCCGAAGCGACAAACACGCACGTGCTGGACTGTGAAGATCGCACGCTGGACTGTGATTTTGTAAACATTGGAAAGGTCTATAATAACTCTATGACGCAAGGAAGCACGAGCGAGAGTTGCGTCGAAGCTACTCTCGCTACATTTAGGCGGAGAGTGAGCTCTGGGCGATCTGCACTTTAATTTTTTGATGAAAACATAATGTAAAGTTATTTGTTCATCTCTAGTAAAAATGTTCGTTTCTACATTAAGTGAATAGAAGAACAGCTTTTCTCTCCGAGGTCATCCGATGTCTCGCATTCTGGTTCAAGTATTATGGTCACCCTATTTTTGGGGGTTTTGAACAGTGATGTTGATTATTGTAATCTGGATTGCGAATTAATGCTCTTGCGGGGGTCGAGTGGCAGCACCACAAGCCACTATTTGACACCAGCAAATGCACTGAACTCAAAGAAAGAAACATAACATGTTCTGTCTTAAGAGATTATTCTCAACGATAAAACTTTTATTGAGTTCTTTTTTTCCAGGAAGGACATCTAACATTTTGTGCACTGATATATTAATTGATAACACACCGCTCTTTCGTAAATACATATTATTTGCTCAAGAGTTGTAAGTTGCGACTCTGTTCGCGCTGCGTTATCGTCCGGCATTCTGCAGAGAAAAGGACGCGCAAGGACAACTCGCAAATTTACGGAGGTATAAGAAAATTTATTGAGTATTTATTGAAGCGGTGTCGCTTTTATTTTTCAATATGACTTATAGACGCCTTGCAGCAGCTGTACATTGGCGCCACCATAAGCAACCTTCAGTTTTAGTTTGCTCTTACTCCGTTTACTTGGCCTCATGATTACTATAGCAGGCTAGGTTATTGGCATTTTAGATTCTCCAGTGCCCTCCTCTCCAGCATGGGCCTTTGTGGGGGCTCGACAACTCCGTTTCAGTGGCTCGGTATCTCGGGAAACAAGAGAAGGTCAGCAATGGCGGATGTAATCTGGCGCGTGTGCGAACCGTCTATACTTGGAGACAAAGTTTCTTGGAAATGCAGTCATAAGCAGTTTTGTGCGCGTTACTAAAAGTGTAACCGATTACAGTTACAATTACTTTATTGAACAAGGTAACTGATTACAGTAATCAATCACTGCATCACAAAAGTAGTTGAAAAAATTACCAGTAAGTAATTGATAACTTTTCGCGTTACTTTTTTAACTTTTTATTACGAAATCAAAAATGCGCACATGTGTTCAAAGTATTTACATGTTGTTTCCTTTTGTGATTCACACATTGATAAGCTTCAACAGCCAGAGGTTGCCGTTCAAAGTTGTCGTCAGTCATCTTCCCACGTTTCCTGACAGGGATATCTGCCGCGACGTTTGAAGACCCTCTAGAGTCCAGGGGTGGCCAGGCTGACCCGGTCGAAGAACCGCAAACAAAACCACGAAACTTCCAAGTGCCGGAAGGGGGGGGGGGGGGGGGGGGGGGGCAAACGTTTGTCGAGAGCAATAAACGAAACTCGAACTAGTTTCAATCTATCCGAGTCAAAAGCAGTTCAACTGTGCGTAAGGTAGCAGTAGCACAAGACTACCAAACCCCAACCTGTCTTTCGATTTAAAACGCGTTCCATTTCTCTTTCTGGGGAAGTGCTCATGTGACCGGGAGGGAGGCGGGGGAGTGGGGTTAGGGGGAGGGGGAAGGGGAGCCACGAGCCGCACTTTAACACACGAAGAGCCGCATGCAACTCGCGAGCCGCAGCTTGGCCACCCCTGCGAGTCTATACGGATGCGCTTGAGGGAAGAGCGGTGTTGCAGCGCACAAACCCTTGCGTACCAGTTCGTGGTTGCGCAGTGCTTCGACGGACGCTTCCGAGTCCTCTAGAAAGCGAAGCGCTTCACTCTTGCGACCGCCCGTTGACAGCGTTCCAGGGCGGGGGGGGGGGGGGGGGGGGGGGTCAGTGAAAATCTGAAAAAATTGTGCGTGGACGAATTTTCCAGAGCGTCTGAAGAGACGGCGGCCGTTGCGTAACCATAGCAGCGACGACTGAGCTCGTCTGTCAGAAGATGATGAAGCTCCTGGTGACGTCAATGCTGAGCGCTTTGATATTCTAATCCTTCTGGTACCTTGGTATATTTTGTTAGTCGTTTAGAGGTAAAAGCAAGTGTCAAACGTTGGTAAAATATAGACGTGGGACGCAGGGGCAGACAACGATTTTTTACGTAAAAAAACTCAACTCAATCTTTTTAGCTCTTTCTGAAACATGTGATTGATTACAGAAAATAGTATTTGAAATACAGCGAACACTGCCGGAGAAAAAAGTAATTGAAGCGTAAAAAGTTACCATAAAATGTAATTGATTACAAATAATCGATTGCTCTCACACTGCTGGTTTGTTAAAAAATACGCCAATTTAACTATACATAACTTGTACGGTTGCAGGTTGACCGCTGGTTTTAAAAGAGAGAAAAAAACAGCAACAACTAAATTCTCGATTTCTGGCGACTCTCGCGATGGTAACTAGAAACATTGTGACCTGTCAAACACGATATTAAAGGATGGCACCTGATAAAACTAACTATGGTCTGCAAATGTTACACTATACTTTACCACATTTACTTAACAGCTTTATTAGTCGCGACATTCAGCTGGATTCGCTTACCATGAATGAGCTTTGAAATTACTATGTACAATAACCACAAAGTGAAAATAGGTTTGTGTGCTCATGTGTTCTGCAAGGACTGTTTTCTGTATCAGCTATTTTTGTACCAGCTAATTTTGTTTGTTTGTTTGAGATGTTCTGTTCTGCCAGTGTTGGGGGCCGAGGACCCGTCAAGTTGTCTTCACAGCTTGACGGGTCCTTGGCCCCCCTCATGAAGTTGTCGAAAAAAAAAAAGACATTAAAATAAAGTCATTATTAGTTTTAACTCGTTACGAACAAGTCTGATCATAGGTCCGTGCACGCGTGCCCTTTCCCATTTTGATCGCTGATTAAGGCTGTGCGTTCGCTTCCTCATCTTATTAGAAATTCCAAAAAAAAGGTTGTCCTGCGAGTATAATTTTTATTCTAGCAGGTCATTTTAACAGAAGCTGTGCACAAAACAGACGAAAACGTCTTGCGCCAGCATCACGCTTTCCAACTCGCACGTCTCTTACTCTTGGCGAACGTCCGTGTTCACACCTCGCAGCAACTCAGTGGACCCGAACATGGATTGCGTTAGCCCTTCTTCAACAGACACTAACAAGAGCGACGTAGCCAGCACTAGTCCAGTATTTTGCGAGGGTGCCTCCACCGGGACCGCACTCAGCGATGGGACCCACTCCGTCGAAGTCTGAGCAGTGTCCACTATGCCTAGACATCATCTGACACCGAAAGAAGGGGATCCATCTCGGACACGAAACGCACAAAGAACTGGGACTTCCTGTCCGAATTCAGCAATAAACGTTCCAACGGAAAGGAGGAATCGGGGAGGTCTTGATCTCACCCGAGCTCTCAGTCCAGCCGTTTTTGCACCAAACGTCTTCTACAATAAAGAGTTGAACGGAGAGGAGGACAAAAAGGCACCAGGCACCATCATATGCGGTTTATCTGCATCGCGATTGTGGTAACCATGTTGATTTCCATCGGCCTGATTTTCCTTGGATACGTTTCCTATTCAGACAAGGTTTCATCCAACAGCAGCAGCACCACTGCGGTCTTGCGGTCTTGATGATGCGAACCAAGGCCAGTCGAAGGACGAGTATAACTCCCCTGACAGCCGTCAACTTAAATTGGTCTGGTGCTGTGAATTTGAACGACGACATCAACCGTCTTTTTCGTGCTACTCTCTTTTTCTCAATGGTACCACAGATGAAAAAAACCTAAAGATATTTTGTCTGCTTAATAACTCTAGGTTCCGGAAACACCACAACTTACAATACCTCCCGGAACAACTACCCTTCGACCTCTGTCTATACGTCAGCTATTGGTTAACGAGAAGCGAGGATGGTCGAGTAAGAAGTAGACGACACGCAGTACGGAATCTGAAAGCTGAATAACACCAGTGATCGTCTCAGTGTAGGTAAGACTAAGGTTCTGATGCTCCTCGGCGGAAACCAGAAGACGGTCCGCACCTCTCGAGACTGTGCAGAGGCTCCAGGGCCATGGACACCCTAGTTGCGGACACCGTGATTATGATGGCCGACCTTCGCCTGAATAGGTTTACCATCTACTGGGTTATGCCCACAGGCGCCTGCCAGCTTTCTGATTTTCACGAAACATCGTCAGCCATTTTTGGGTAAAGTGCGAAGTGTTTTAGTCTAAAACATTTAGAAGCACTGATGACTCTAATTTTTTCCCTACGGAAGCACTGTAACCGTAGGCTCGATGTCGCGGAACCTGGTGGACGTTTTCTTCTTCATGACCCACGTGTTTCGGTAAGACCCCATTTACGCTGACTTCTGCGACATTATCGCGACCGACGAACACGTTTGACTCTATTAGACGTCTTCCTTTCCATTTTAAGTAAAAGCTTTGCGTCGGTATTTAGACGGCTGCCTTCCTCTTAGATGTGATGACCACTCCCAACGGTACAAATTATTGTTACTCCACATCGACCGACATTCCCTGCAAACCTGTCTGGGTTCCGTTGTTTGAAGAGTGCACAAGACAGCTACCACTAGAAATTCAATTGGCAAGCTGACGTTACTACAATTTCGGTGGCGGCTTCCCATCCCTCAGCAATATACGCGTATTTGGCAGCTGCTAAGATAAACGAACTCCTGCACCAGGCTGTTTTATGAGGACGCTATCGATGCTCCCTAGTCGCTGGCGACGACTTTGAAACTTAAAGCAGATTTGTTTACCTATGTACCCAACATCGAAGAAGCTATTCCAGCAGCTGTTATTAGCACCAACCGGATAATTTAAATTAGCCATACCTGTTTATTATTTGAACTTTCCCTTAGTTTGGTAAAAGATTGCTTTCAGAAATAAAGGGATTTCTGCTCGTACCATTATTTGAATGGAGCAAAGCACAGTTCTTCTTTAGCCTTGATACATACAAAAAACAACAAAAAAACTAAGATGACGTCCGAATATCACAAACATTATATTTCTATTTCGCACAAATATAACATGGCGTTGAATTAAATGCTCAAGCGGAATTGACGGCTATCAAAAAAACAAAAAAAAAAGCACTCGCAGATTTACACGCACAATTAGTTGCTTGTTATCAGAGTACTTATTATTCAATCCTGGCTGTAAAAATATTAGAATTAGCAATTCCGACTAATAATTTGCAATTGAGAATCTAGTTTAGCAGCAAGACACCTCCATTTTCTGTAATTAATGAGACAGAAAAACTGATGCTGGTATTATCACAATGAAGTTGCTTGCGAGGCCATTTTTTACCCTCATATGTGGGTGACTGTCATTTTGCGTCCTAGGACTAACAGACCAAGTCTTTGAAGTTGTTATTTGCTTTGGTCTTTTGCACGACACTACTAGTGTATATTGTCGCGGATGAAAATGAATTGACGATTGTAAAACTGAAAATAAAGTTTTGATTGGCGAACTTGTGCCAGAAACAAAAGATAAAACAATCGTCGAGAAAGCAGCAGCGAGCGTCGACGACGGCAGCAGCGAGAAATGGAGCGTCGGTGTAACAGCTGGCTAGCGCAAGAGTGAATGAGTCGGCATTACTGCGCCCGGCTCCTCATATACTACACTTAATTTCTCGGATATTCGACCAAGAAAGTTCGCGAGTGAGCTAGGGCGAGACTGACTTGGCAAGGTCATTCTGGTCTTCTTTTACACTCGGGTAACAGTAATCTCGAATCTTCTAGAATTACAGAGAGGCGTTCCTTCTTGGTCATGCACGATTCAATATATCGGAAAGTACAAGAAACGATTTTAATTTTATTGATTTTTAATTGCATTATTATCCTTGAAATTGTAGTTTTGTGTTTTTTATATGTTTCAAGTTAACATTTTTGCAATTCCACTTCTCTGGCGATGTTGGCTTTCCCTCAGCATCACAAGGTCCGCGGAGAAGCACGCTTGCTAAGCGGCTTCATAAACGCTTTTTCAAGCTATGGTTTTCGGCTTTTGTGACCGATGCTACACAAAGTGTAAAATCTAACGCTATTAAAAAAAAAAAAAAGAATGGAAATGAAGGTTGACAAAATGAAGGGAGATGCAGAAAATTGTAAAAAATTGCAAATTGCAAAAAATTGCAAAAAATTGGAAATGAAAGTTTTCAACCTTCATTTCCAATTTTTCTCGGAGGGGGGGGTCACATGACCCCCCTCCCCCCTTCCCCCGAGGTCACGTGACCTGAGGGGTCACGTGCGGGCCCCCCCCCTCCGAGAAAAATTGGAAATGAAGGTTGAAAACTTTCATTTCCAATTTTTTGCAATTTTTTGCAATTTGCAATTTTTTACAATTTTCTGCATCTCCCTTCATTTTTTCAACCTTCATTTCCATTCTTTTTTTTTTTTTAATAGCGTTAGATTTTACACTTTGTGTAGCATCGGTCACAAAAGCCGAAAACCATAGCTTGAAAAAGCGTTTATGAAGCCGCTTAGCAAGCGTGCTTCTCCGCGGACCTTGTGATGCTCAGGGAAAGCCAACATCGCCAGAGAAGTGGAATTGCAAAAATGTTAACTTGAAACATATAAAAAACACAAAACTACAATTTCAAGGATAATAATGCAATTAAAAATCAATAAAATTAAAATCGTTTCTTGTACTTTCCGATATATTGAATCGTGCATGACCAAGAAGGAACGCCTCTCTGTAATTCTAGAAGATTCGAGATTACTGTTACCCGAGTGTAAAAGAAGACCAGAATGACCTTGCCAAGTCAGTCTCGCCCTAGCTCACTAGCGAACTTTCTTGGTCAAATATCCGAGAAAGTAAGTGTAGTATATGAGGAGCCGGGCGCAGTAATGCCGACTCATTCACTCTTGCGCTAGCCAGCTGTTACACCGACGCTCCATTTCTCGCTGCTGCCGTCGTCGACGCTCGCTGCTGCTTTCTCGACGATTGTTTTATCTTTTGTTTCTGGCACAAGTTCGCCAATCAAAACTTTATTTTCAGTTTTACAATCGTCAATTCATTTTCATCCGCGACAATATACACTAGTAGTGTCGTGCAAAAGACCAAAGCAAATAACAACTTCAAAGACTTGGTCTGTTAGTCCTAGGACGCAAAATGACAGTCACCCACATGACCCCGGGGGGGGGGGGGGGGGGGGCTCGCGCCGTGCATTATGGGACATTTCCCATAATGCACCGCGCGGTTACGCCGTCGGCGACGCCGACGCCGCTGAAGCCGGAAACGGGCGCCTAAGAGCTGCGCTCTAAAAATATCTCCTCCGAAATTTTCTTTAAAGCTTGCTTTTGTTGTAAACACGTTTTTATTAAATATAATAAGAATATGTGGTCACGTACGCACCGACACACAGCGGCTTCCGAGATGGCATTTCTCCGTTCGACTTGAAAGGTTCTGGAAAGCTTCGGGTTACATTACCCGGCTCAGGTGCCGCTTCGTCCTCGGAAGGTCTTGCCGCACGCTTACAACAGTTCCGCAATATCGGCGCAATACCCAAGCACCTACACTGGTGACCCGGACGAACAAGAAATAAGCACCTCCTCATCGCAAGCACATTATCACGCCGGCCCTCGCATCCTCACAACGAACGAAACTTCCGGCCCGGCTTATCTCCCTCGTCTCCCGGAGGCTACTTCCACCAGTTGGCTTGCCGTCTCCCTGACAACAGCTCAACCGACAAGACACAGAATGCAAGCTACTCAAATCCTTCTTGCTGCCACGCCCTCAACGCTGCATCCCAGTGTGCAGTTTGCCGCGACGCACCCACAGCGTCCAACTCACCTCGTGCAACCCAACGCGTTTGCACGCGGTGCAACTCACCGCGTGCCACACAACCAAGCAAAGAACCGCGTGCAACGCAACACAGCTCGATACATGCAACCCAACGCGGCAGCACCACCACGAAACTTACCGCGTGCCACTCAACCAAGCAAATCACTGCGTGCGACCCAACCCGGCAACACCACGCAACTCACCGCGTGCCACTCAACCAAGCAAATCACCGTGCAACCCAACGCGACAACACGACGCAACTCACCGCGAGCCACTCTATGCACCCATCTCACCGCGGACACCTCAACACGAGTACGTCCACGCGGCCTTCTCACCGCCAGTCAAATCACCACAAGCGCCTCACCGCCGGCCTCTCACCGCCACATCCCACCAACGCCTGCTGTTCTACGCGAGTACCACACGGCCGATAACGCACGGCCTCGGCATGGACACGCTATTAATTTGTGGGCAACTCTCTGCCGCCCATTGGACGCTCCTGGCTCACACGGGAAAACCACGCACGCGTCCCACAGAGACAGCTACACATGACGCCCGGGCTATACACTCAACTTTCCACGACGGCCCACACAAGGAGCACCGACCGGCACCACTCACGGTCGGCGCTCACGGAAAGGACTAAGTGATAGCCGCTTATCATCGAAATCTTTATCTTTTGCATCAACTCTTCTTTCTCGTCGTACTTCCCAAACCATTATCGCACGAACGTCCAGCAGCCGGAGATCCAGACACGCTCAGTCGCCACAGCGCCTGGACATCGCATCTCATCCGACACCTGCTACACGGCTCACTCGCTCGCCCGCGGGGAGAGGAAAAGCCTAGGCTCGGATAATGGAAGTCTCTAAACGTTCGCCTACTCTCTGGAGAGCGAGTACTGTGGTCACGTACGCACCGACACGCCGCGGCTTCTGAAAAAAAACATTTCTTTGTTCGACTCGAAAGGCTTCGGAAAGCCTCGGGTTGCGTTACCCGGCTCAGGTGACAGACCTTGCCGCACGCTTACATAAGTTCCGCGCAATATCTATTGAATAACGTTGGATTATATCCCGGCAATCTCACCATCGCAACGCGGATACTGCGCTTTCGTACGGTTGCCATACTGCCTCGCGATCGCACCACTTCACGCCACCACGAGGTGACCCTCGGCAACAGGGTACAAAATAATACTGTGCAAGATGACACAGCCAGACTCCTTGGGACCAGCGGCCTGGACAGACGCCGACATCGTGTCTTCACCGTTATTCTAAAATCGGCCATATCTTAACTAAATAAAAAGTTAGTGTTCTTACCAACCGCTCCAGATCAGCTTAACTTCTTTGTCGAGTCTGGAACAACCCAAGCACCTACATCGTCGAGTTTGACGTTGATGTTTCTGATGGATCTTTCCCAGGCTAACACGCCTTGTGTTTCCCTTTCGCGACATCCGGTGCTTCTAGTCTGGCGTCTGACACCGCCTGCTAGTCATGCGAGCAGGAAAGCGGCGGCCCCCAGTATCGTCTGCTTTTCCACCACCCGTCTATCGTCGTTATGCCCAGACTCGGACATGAAAGACGCGCGTCGGCGTCCGGTTTAGCTTTCGTCCGTCTGCTACTCCGCCTTCGTTTAATAACTTTTGCAACATTCGCAATAGGCGACCATGAAAGCGGCGTTTCAGCGTTCCGTCATGCACGAGCCACGGCACAATACAAGTGTCTGTCAACGCTTTTGGTATTTGCGGTAAAAAGCGACAGGAAAAAAAAATCAACAAAATATATATGTAGTATTTTCAAGTTTTCTGTTCTTGTTATTATTTTTTTTTGCATGTCATCCGTGAGCAAGGCGGGTGAGCGTCGTCAAGGACAATTAAAACGCGACCTAAAAATTTCCCTTTGCCAGGCCAGGTGCACTGCAAAACTTGAGAGCTGCTTGCCTTTAAAAACGAAATGACGAGAACATAGTTAGACAAACTTGATGCGAGCTGAATGCCCGATTTCCTCCAGCTAAATGGCTCGCCAATTCTTACCTAGAATGGAATAGAATAGAAAACAATCTTTATTTGCAACACCCCCATTTTCAAAAGGTATAAGAACGAGCAGGTGTTAGCCTTTGGGGCTTGGTACGTCAGATGGCAAATATAGTACTTAATACAAATATAAATTTTTATGCTCCGACGAAACTATACATTCAAGCTACCTAACGAGAGCAACACCGCGGAACAATAGGAACTATATCCTGGAAAACAACGTATCGTTGGGAATAAATAACAACCTTATAGTAATCAAGTTTCACTTATCTAGATTTCATAGTGTTCTTGTAAGCTTTTGCCTCGATGTGACAGCAAGTAAGAATTCTGGCACGATATTAAAAATATGAGACACATTATACGTCCGCGTACGTTCACGATATTTTGTTCGGATTTGCGGTATGCTAAATCAAAGTGACTGTCTCATTGAGCACCCATAAACGTACTCAGTAATAACACTTAAAATCCAGAAATGTTGAAGTGCTACAGTCTCTTTAAAGAACCCCCGAAAAAACGGCAGGTGCAATTTTTTAAAAATACGAGATCTGGAAACCATGCTTTTGTCGAACGCAATGCCCCGCAAAATACCTTCCATTAAAAAATCAGTTATCGCTTGCCAAAAGAAAAAATAAATAAAGAAAAACACTTTGCAAAGGGGTTATACCACATCGTAGTAAAACAACCATATGCGACTACGTGCATTATCATTTTCTAAACAGAAAAGGGCAAAAACATCTTAACACTGTAAAGCCAGTATGAAACACTTCTGAACCGTCTGCATACGCATACCACATGCGTACATCACAATAAACCACTGTCAACGTATATTTCTAAGTATTTAACTTAATTCACATACTAAATAGGAATGCAATCACATGACATGCCGCCAGAGGTATGCAGATTTTCAATACCGAGAAGATACCTGTGAAGGTATCTTCTGGGTATTGGAACCATGGTCGCAATCCCGACGGTTGCCCAATTCACAGAACAGCAGGGCCGCTTTTACTGGAGCCATCTTTATTCGGTATCAACACGCACAAAGAAAGAAATCAAGTCAGATCGATCAAAATAGTTGATGTGGGACGCGAAGCTTTGACGAGCTCAACGAGCTCGTCATTTTTTTTAAAATTAACTTTCAGTTGTAAGTCAGCGCCGTGTCTGTGGGTATACTATTCTGCTGGTCCGTCGTTTTGTTTGCGCTGTATTCTCGTTTCGATACATCACTAACTCACCCAGATTTCTACGCTTCAACATGCTATCCTCGTTCAGCACTCCACAGACGCCCGCAGCAATGTTTGTTATCATTTGAAGCCAAATTGGAAAGGCAATCTCGGGATATTTTTGAAAAACAATAATTACTCTATCCAGATTATTTGTTTCTCAAACATACGAAAAGGCGATTAAGGTACTATTATGGCGCGGAGATACAAATTTACAACCAACCTTTCCTACGTCAATCATCCCTCCAGCCAATGAGAGATGGAAGCACCTTGTAAGCACGGGGCGGGGCTTAGCGGGCTGCGACCTCTTACCTTTTGAACCTATATTTTGCCCAGCGGCGTAAATATTGCTCGAAAAAAAAAAATCTCGTAGTAAAAGATTTTTTTTTTATTTAATGTACCTGCCCCATCTAGCTAGGTCCTTGAGAAAAAAAAAAAGGTTTAAATTGCAGTGCTCCTTTAACTGCGCGAATTTGCCGCAGGGGTTATATTGCTTGTTGGATTCGTTGGCGAAAATATTAAAACGCTCGCGCATATATTGCGACCAAAATATACAGGGTGTTTTACGAAAGGTGGACAAATTCGATATTGCGAAAACTACGCATTGCACCAAAAAAAGGCTTGTGTCGTTTGGGTCCTAGGCAAGGGGCCTATTTAGGAAAATTATTAAATTTCGGGATAATTAAGTTGTTAATTATTTTTGCGTAATTAATTTATTTAAATATTGAGCTTGAAGGCATGGTTTCAATTAGAATCTTGCTGAGCATCATCGAAAAACACTAAATGAACGAATTGCAGAACGATAGAAGGTACGCACGGTATTTTATGGCTTTCTCAAAAACCGCACAACTTCGACGGGCTTTTAAGTTTCGGTTTGCAATGGGAGCGCATCTCGGCCCCGACGGCACCGCGCCCCGTGGAGAAATAGTGCAACCAACATCTGCTGCGCTGTCGTCGCTCAACGCAGCAGAGGCTGGTTGCGCTATTTCTTCACGGGCTGCGGTGCCGCCGGAGCCGAGAAGCGCTCCGATTGCAAACCAAAACATAAAGACCCGTCGAAGTTGTGCGGTTTTTCAGAACGACGTAAGATACCACGCGTACCTTCTAGTGCTCTGCAATTTGTTGATTTAGTGCTTTTCGATGATGCTGAGCAATTTTCTAATTGAAACCATGCCCTTAAACTCAATATTAAAAAAATAATTCCGCGAAAATAATTAACGATATAATTATCCCCAACTTTAAGAATTTTCCTAAATAGGCCCCTAGCCTAGAACCGAAACGACAGAAGCCTTTTCTTTGGTGCAATGCGTAGTTTTCGCAATATCGAATTTCTTCACCTTTCGTGAAACACCCTGTATATTTGCGGGCTTATCAATGCAGTTTTCTCGTGCCGACCGTACAAAAACTACCGGGTGTTTGTGCGAATATTTTCAAAAAGTTCTAAAACTAGGGTGGCTGAGAAACAAAAAATTAAACTATTCTTGGGAACAAACGGCCAGCCACGTCAGACGCCAGGAATTGCAAAATACGCATTAATAGCAAACTAATACGCCAGGAAACTGAGTAAGAGGAGAAAAAAAGAGCGCGTGGGGACACCAGAATACCGAGCTCTGATTGGAGCGATTAGTGGGTAGACCTAAAGGCCCGTTCACACACCTGCGTTCGGAGCGACCACTATGCTTACGAACGAATGCAACCGCTGCGACTTCAACGACAACTGTGCGCGACGTGTACACACACATGCAACCGCGTGCAACCAAACGAATCAACAGCCAATGAGAAACGAGCTTCAGCTCTTGCTCCTAGCCAATAGTAAGCAACCCAGCTACGCATACAAACATGGCGGACGGTTTCGTGCCCGACGCGGGGTCCTTACCGGAGCAGCCCGAGGTTTCGGCTACGGCGTACAGTCACGAAGATCTGCTGTGCGCCTACAATAGCTGCGTAAAGGCTGGTTCAGACATCTGAAACGAACCAGTTATCCACGACTGCGTCAGTTGCAACCGGAGCGACCGCTCTGCGCCGCGCGTACACTCCCACTACAACAAGCGCAGCGGGTCGGCAGCACGGCGAACGCCTCTCCGTCGCCGTCAGCTGTTTCAGCGGTGCCTCTAAAAAGAAGGGGACGCGCTGCCACTCACTTGCGTAACAGAAAATAGACAGAACGTCTTCTATGAGTTCAAGCTTTATTAATTTTTTTTCAGGATACGCTTGCAGGGTAGTGCATTAAAAAAAGTAAAGCTATACGCACTCCGGAGTGCACTTAGGTCGGAAATGGCTATAAGCACACCGCGGAGAACTCATGCCATTTGGGTCACCCTTTTCGAACGGCGCGTGTATCACTGGAGAGCTCGTTAACACAGCCCCCCGCCTGCGTTCACGCCGCTTCGCGGCGACAGTATCGGCTGCTAATTACAAAACTTAACCAGTACACGCCGCTTCGCTGCGTCCAGCCGGCAACACAAGCCCCGCTGTCCCCGATCGCACCTCCGGAAAGGGAGTCCCATACCATTTAGTCCTGCGAAGTTTCGGCGACAACATTCGGTTTTCTTAGGGCCGGTTGCATCAACGCCGCTTAGCGCAAAGCGGAGCTTAGCCGGGAACCTAAGCTAAGTTTCGGTTTCGTTTGGTTGCACCAAAATCGCTTATCGCTAAACCTAGCACTAAACTACGCTTATCGTAAGCGCTCAACATTGGGCGCTTTGCTTTTGGTTGTTTCTTAATCCTGGATTTAAAACATGGCGGCTGGTTTGTGGCGGTCGACGCGGTGGACAAAATTGGTTGTACAAAGTGATTTAGGCTACAACAGCGTGAGAGTCTCGGCAGAATGGCCTTCGATTGTGACAAGGATGCAAAATATTGTCGCGTGAAGTGTTTATCGACCCCTGTTTTCAAGCTGGATCTCCACTCTCAGTGCGTGTTAGCCTTAACCGAGATACGTACGAAGCTGTGGGGCTCACGTCTGTCTTCATTTTCGCGTAACTGTAACGTATTGTTATTTGCCAGCTTGTTTATTTCTACTTGCAACGCATATCCTTCTATCCGATGAGCGCGTTGAATAGTGGCAGTACATGATCTCGGCGATCAGCTGATTGTCGACCCTTCTGCCGTTTGCGTCAGATTGCGGCGCTTTTAGATTATAAAACAGCGAAAAGTCAATTTCTTTGTTTTCTGAGTTTCGAGACAATCTTCAGTGAATTTTCCTTGTCTCGCGAGTAGAATCTTGGCTTCAGAAAACTGTATCGTTCCATAACCGTAACTATTCTGGTGATTGCGCTTTTTAGGAATATTTTGCGTTATATATTTCATTCGTGGCGACGACAACTTCTATTCGTGGCGACGACAACTCGACGACTTCTATTCGACGATTTCCGGGCATTTTCGCAGCTGCCGTGGCGAGTTCGTCACTGTTTTGAACTTCATCGGCCTCAGGCATGACTTGATTTTAGTAGTCATCTTACCTGCCTACTTATTCTCGATGATGTTTTGTCTTCAGCGATGAAGCGAGTAGAGCGTCCTTCTCGCGTTCGGTGAGATTTGGGGCCCCCGATGGCTCCTTTATCTCAAAATGTGAGCACGAAAACTACTGTCACTGTCAAAATATTCTGTTATCAACCGATAATAAACACACAATCACAGATGTAAAGAGCATTTGTGTTTATTTAAAGCGTTGACTCCTGTTTTTGAAAGTTAAGCGAAAAAAATGATTGAATTTGGAAACCTTTAATTCGTTATTCACCGAAGAAATACAGCGAAAAGCAGACGCCGACGACGGCTACTACAGCAGGATTTTTGTTTACATCACGAGATTCCTCTCCGCCAATCGTATTCGTCCCTCTGAGCGTTCCCTAGTTCGCTCTGTTTGTCCCTACATTCCCTAGGCAAATCCAGCGTTTAGCTAGGGGCGCGTCTGTAAAGCCGGGTTAACGTTGATGCAACCGGAATTTAAACCCGTGCTTACCCGAGCTCGGTTTAGGGCGCTAAGCCGACTTAGGAAAGAGCCGCTTTGGGTTAAGGTAAGCGACGTTGGTGCAACCGGCCCTTAGTGTTCATCGCAAAAAGAAATGTAAATATCGCCAAATGCCTCGACAAAACACAATGTTCCAGAAAAAACAAAAAAAAAAGGAAAAAAAGTAGGCCCACCGCGGATCGAACCCGCGACCACTTGCGTGCAAAGCGGACGTCTTAACCCCTACGCTATGCCACCTTTTTTTTTTTCTTTTTTTTTTGCAAACGAAACAAGTTTATTTACATGTTATTTACAGACATCCTTCCAGTAGGTTCCGCAATAATTATACAAGGCCAAATTGAAAAATAATTCAGAAACCGACAGATGAATAGCTCGTATGGAAACCGTTATACAAACTGTAGAGACGAATGAAAAGATCGATACTCTGAAATCATGAAAAAAAATTACAGATTCACCGTGCGGTAAATAGCTGTCACACAAATCTGAAGTGCTTAGACCAGACTGGGCGGAAACGACTGACAGGAAACGCAATCGATACAGTATGAGACCGCGTCAGCGGTTATACAATCTGTAAAAAAAAAAATCGAACAATATAGACGCGCAATTCCAAGGGGGAAGAACCACGGTCCACTTTCGCGCACCGCGCACCTCAGCCAACGCCAACGCGCCTACAGTTCACAGGAACTCGCCAGCTTCCCACGCTTGACGTGCGTCGTTGCACGCAGCGGCGACGCCCTTCCTCGAGTTGTCGCTCTATGCACTCCCACTCGCCCGCGTTCACCTGCCGCGACGTCACCGAGAGCACCCACCCCAACGTGGACACGAAGTAGCCCCAGGTTGGACGCGCGTCGAGGTAGCACTGCACCATTGCGGTACGCGACTGCCAGATGGCGTGCAGGCCCAGCAGCATCATCACGTGCGCCACCTCCGTCTTATCCCTCTCCTCGAGTTGCAGATACTTGAAAGCGCTCCACTCCACTTCGAAGGAGTCCCTGAGCTCAAACGTCGTCCTCATCTCGTCCCAGAAGAGGTAGGCGTTACTACACTCGACTAAGACGTGCTGGATGGTCTCGGGCGCCCCGCAAAGGTCGCAGTTTAGGGACCACGGCACGAAGAACCCCTTGCGATGGAGCCAGGTTCTAACTGGAAGGACCTCCATGTGCATCCGGACGAAGAAGTCCCTTGTCGCCACAGGGACGGGAAGGATTCATACGAGTTTGTAAAGTCGCGCCGCATCGTCGGGCGTCGGCGGTTGTCTGTAGAGCGGTGGCGGGAAGGATGCGGAAACGGCATCCCAGTACAGCCGCCTCTTTCCGACGGTCGCCAGGTACTCCCAGGAAAATTGGGCCTGCAGAAACTCGATGGGGCTGGCGATTTCCTTATAGAACCGCAGGGCGGCTCCCTTGGTCGTGCGGCCACTCGTGCTCACCATCCAATTCCCGAGATGTGGGAATCCAAGGTGGTGCAGCACGGCGATGAAGGTCGGGTCCCTTGCATCCCGGAAGAGCAGAAAACGCTGCACGTGCAGCTTGAGCACGATGTTAACGAGGCCCAGACCGCCGCTCTCTTGGTGCAGAAAGAGGTTATTCCTTCCTGTGCTTTCCATGGCGGTCTTCCACACGAACTTGGCCCAGCTCCGGTGTACCTTTCCGGCCTGGCTGCCCGGGCAGCAGACGGCCTGAGCCTTGTACAGCACGGCGGGGTAGCTGACTGTGTTGCACACGTGAGCCCGGCTGAAGAAAGACAAGTTTCTGCACCGCCAGGGCGACAGCTTGGCGGCAACGGAGTTGGCGGTCGGTCTCCACACTGCGGCCGTTGATCGCTGCGGGTCCACCTGCACACCCAGGTAGCCGTCAAGCGACGTGCTCCATCCTATACCTCCGAAAGTTCTTGGGGTAGTCGCCCATGCACTGAGCCACGCCCCCGCTGACTTCTGTCGGTTGATCATGGCCCCTGAGGCAGCGCAGAACCGGTCCACGTGTCGCAGGATGGTCTGCACCTGCACCTTGGACGAGCAGATAAACGAGACGTCGTCTGCGAAGGCCAGCACGCGGACGTCTTCGTCCCCAAGCCGTAAACCTGAGATGGATGGGTCCGCATTGACAGCCCGGCAGAGTGGCTCCAATTGCAGCGCGAAGAGGATGGGCGAGAGGGGGCAGCCCTGCCGAACCGACCTCCCGATGGAAACGGGCACTCCCCTCTGACCGTTGATGAGAAGGCGCGTGGAGATGTCTCGGTAGCAGAGCGCGATCCACTCCCGCAGCTCCTCCCCCACGCCGAATCGATCCAGCGCCGCCAGGAGGAACCTGTGGGACACCCGGTCGAAGGCCTGCCGCATGTCCAGCTGCAGGACCGCCAGGGGCTGGTGACCCTCCGCCGTCGCCTCGCCGATCGCCCGCATGATGTGGAGGTTCCTGGATATTCTCCTCCCGCGAAGGCCGTAGGTCTGATGGGGCCCTATGATGGACATGAGCCCTGTGTCCAGTCGCCTTGCGAGGATCTTGGCCAGGATTTTATAATCAGAGCAAAGAAGACTGATGGGCCGAAAGTCCCCGACCTCGGAAATAGGGCCCTTTTTAGATTTCTTCGGGATCAGTACCGTGAAGCTTTGCCGCATGGTCGGAGGAAGTAGCTTTCGTCTCCGGATGTCATTGAAGACTCGAGCCAAGATGGGGCAGAGAGCGTCAGAGAAAAATTTGTAAAACTCTGACCCGATGCCGTCCGGGCCGGGAGCCTTGTTACGGGACAGGTGCTTGATTGCATGTAAGATCTCGGCCTCCCGAATTGGGCAGTTCAAAATGTCAATTGCCTCCTCAGGAACCGATGGAGATCCCCGGAGAAAGGGCTCGAAGGCGACATAGTCAAGCCTCTCCCGGAAGAGCTCCCCGAAGGACGCCTCGAAGACGCCCGCGATGTCTTCCCTTGAGGTGAAAACACGAGCTCCTTGCCGCAGCTCCTTGATAGTGTTCTCAGTCGCCCTTTGCCGCTCGTGGGTGCGGAAGAGCTTTGAGGGCTGCGTCTCTCCCTCGAGTGTCTCGACTCGGTTCCTCACTTGGGCTCCCTTGTAGCGCTCCTCCAGCATTGCCAGCAAGTGCTCTTTGCCGAGCTTGATGTCGTCACTGAAGGATCCTGGGCTGCTCTCCTCTTCCTCCAGCAGTGCCTTGAGGGTGTTCGTTAGGTGAATCCGAGCTTGACGTTCCTCTGCGCCCCTGCGGCGGCCGAGAGCGCATGCGGCATCCCGGAGCTTTATCTTGAACTCCTCCCGCGAGACCGCGTCTGCGCCGCCCTCCTCCAGGTTCTGGAGGGCACGCCGCGTCTCCTCAATGAACTCATCGCTGTCCAGTAGGCCGGCGTTCATCTTCCACGGTACGTCGCGCCGTGCTTGGTCACCCCTCAGTCCGCCGAATTTCATCACCGTGGAGACGAAGCCATGATCGGAAAAGGCCACACTTTTGGCCTCGTACGTCGCAACTCTCTCGGACAGGTCTCCGGAGACGTAGACGCGGTCTAGCCTCGCCTGCGACGTTCCCCTCCACCTCGTGAACCGCGGAGAAAAGGTGTCGAACATCTCCGTCACGTCCACAAGGTCGAAGTCGCGCACAGCGTCGCGCAGCGCAGCCGCCCCTATGTCAGCTCTAGGGACCGCCGATCCTCGCACCCTGTCACGGCCGTCGAGGACGCAGTTGAAGTCCCCGCCAACCACGAGCGCCGCCGGAGTGTCCAGGAGAGGACGCAGCCTTAGGAAGAAATCCTTGCGCTCAGCCGGGTTGTTCGGTGCGTAGACGGAGACGAGCCGCGTTAGCCGATTCTCGACGATGCAGTCAACGAGCGCGAAGCGTCCGTCGGCACACAACTGGGGGTCGATCATCCGGATGCCGGTGTCCTTCCTAATAAGGACGGCGGTACCGCCGGCGTGATTCGTTGTTAGCGTGTGGGCGCACCAGAAAATGTGGCCAAAAAACTCCACCGCTTAGGACAGTCGCTGTGACCATTCGTTTTATACGAGTTTAGCGGAGTGCGTATAGCCATTTCCGTTCGAAGTGCACTCCGGAGTGCGTATAGTTTTACTCTTAAAAAAAAAGGTGCAGTACGCCGTCTTGCACGATCACGACTTTAATACACGACTTTGCCTACAGTACAAATCTCGCCACACGCCTTTTCTACGATTATAAAAGACGATGTAATCTTGGCAGCGATATAGCAACGTAGAAATATAATTTGATAGACGTTGCGAACGTTCAGGATTGCTAACACTAATCACCTTTTTCGGGTGATGAAAACGCGTGAAAATTCGCATCCTTTATACGGTACGCACCAGTAATACCTTGAACTTGAGCACACGCATGGAATGCGCCAAAAAAGAAATCCGGGCGATGTTCGAGGACACAAATGCTAAGAAAGCATCACTGTAGTCGAAGTAAACAAACACGACGCACGGGCGTTTCTGCTGTCTTGAGAGTGTCGCCACGAGATCGCCGCACGAGTAGGTGGATCTTCCGTTCTAGTACGTGCTGGGTTATCAGAACAACACACGCCGAAAATTCACAGTCAAGGATAGCGCTTTTACGGGGACCGATGAGCTTCCACCACGCCGTCCACGTCGACGATCACCACCGATGCCATGTTTGAACTTTGCAGATGCAAAGTTCAAACTTTGAACGACGCGACTGGCGACGCGAAGAAACTTTGCGTTTCTTCGCGTCGCCAGTCGCCATTTTGCGCTCGTGGATTTGCTCTTTTTATCTCGTTCGGACAGCACTGGCTTGGACGTCATGGCCCCATCTGTTGTTCTGCCACCGCGATGTGTCGTTAAGAAGCGCAGAAAGTACTCGACCATAACGCTAGGAAAGAAGGCAGTGATTCTCAAGCTAACAGAAAGTTGCCGAACGCAAACGGAGGCGTAACC
This sequence comes from Ixodes persulcatus, assembly GCA_013358835.2. Classification (NCBI taxonomy): domain Eukaryota; kingdom Metazoa; phylum Arthropoda; class Arachnida; order Ixodida; family Ixodidae; genus Ixodes; species Ixodes persulcatus. The sequence continues at coordinate 149,491 of JABSTQ010011171.1, forward strand.
TGAAACAAGGCACTATTTACGGCTTTTTTAAGCCCACTTGGAAGTAATAAAGGCAAGTTTTTCAATCTGCTGATTTTTCGGACTGCTCTATTATTCGGACGTTTTTTCGGTCCCTGCGAAGTCCGAATAATCGGTCGGCGACTGTAGAACGAGCCCGGCACGACCGGCATGCAACGCGCGCGACTGAGCTCTCTTCGACCTGTGATTGGTCTGTCGTTCCCGTCGTTCCGGAACGTAACGAAAAAGTTCCAAAAGTTCAGCCCGGCTCAACTCCTTGCATTGCGAACGAACACGAACGAAACGACCGTTTGGCGCTTCGTTGCTATGGTAACTTGTCGTTCCAACCGGTTGTATTCGTTCGTAAGCGTAGTGGTCGCTCCGAACGCAACTGTGTGAACGGGCCTTAAAGGGGCCCTGCAATGACTATTTTACTGGTTTTTAATTTGCACCGAACCTAAGCGCACTGAACGTAGTAACTTAATGAAACTTTTCTTTTCGCAAAATTCGCTTTTAAAAGTTATAGGCAAATTAGAATTACAAAAACAAGCAAAAAATAACCTCCTTCATGACGTCGTAGGTCCTGGCTTGAGTGGCCGTGAACTAGAGGAGGGGTAGTGAGCTAATCGAGCGCTCACGGCTGCCGCACTCCGTGTCGACGGCTCGAGAGGGCGCCACTAAAGCGTGTGTTGGATAGGCTGTATGAAGCGGGCGGCCAGGGCGGCTCGCATTGCATTTGCTGCGCGATTAAAGACTATTTCGGCATAACACTTCATTGGCCACACACGACAGCAAACACGGGGTAAAGATCACTACAGAACGGGAGCCACTTCGCGCTGCCATACCGCCAAATGGCCTTTCTACGCTCCGGGACCTTTCTACGCTCGCCGTTCGTCGGCGCCTCATCCCACTGGCCCTTTCTAATATGCGCCGCTTTTTCCGCCGCTTGGTGGCAGGTATGTCGACGGGTCATTTCTTGTTTCCGTACTTTATAAACTGCATTTGTTTCTTTTCTGATCTAAAATACTGAACAAAAACTACTTTCATACATAATTGAAACGGTTCGTGACACTTATATTTCGTATCTCGACTAAAAAAAAAGCTTTTAGCGGCTCTGACCAGTAGTAAGCCCAGGACCAAAAACGTCACATTTTGCGCGCTTTCAGTACCGCGGGTCGCCCTCGTCGGTGGAGGAGGTTTCCGCGTCGTCCAGTTAAAATATGACGCACTGATATTTAGTTACTCTCTCCATGCCCGCTGGCTTGCCCGAACCCCAAGAGACGTGGAAACCGCAAAAATGGTAGACGCTTAAATATGATTGCAGGGCCCCTTTAAAGCTAGCAGTCCTTTGTCTCCGCACCACTCGTCGAACGCGTTGGAACGCTGAAAGCGGGCATCCGGGTTGTTCGAGGCGGGGTTTAAGCCGCACGTCCGGAGGCCTCCTGGCCTTTGACGACGTCCATTCCCCGAGGTGAAGAACCCAGGGGTTCAGTGGATGTGGGAGAATTGGTAACGTAACGAACGGTTTAATTACATGGTTGCGATACAGTCGTCCAAATCAGAGAGAAAACAACGGAGCAGCCTCACGCTCCGCCTTATATAGGGTCCATTTTCTCCCTCACTCTCCGCCAGGGCAGCAGGTGCGACGTATCAAACCGCCGCCAAGTGCGTTGCAGCAAAGTCCGCCGCGTCGTAGCCAGAAGTGCGTCGTAGCCATGGTTCTCCGCAGTTAGGCCATGCTTCTCTCCCCTTCCGGAGCGCACAAACCCACACGCACACACACACGTCCCGTTGACGTCACGGACGCGTTGAGACTCGTTTTGGGCAGGCCCCGACAGGTGGGCGACGATCCTGAACACGTCGGGACTCGTTTCCGCAACGTTGAAACTCGGAAGAAGGTCGCCGAAGGTTCCATTCTTAACAGGGTTTAGATTTTTGCATTCGATAGCATTCGACAAGTGCAGTGGAGACAAAGGCAGCTTTGTCTCTACTAAACTCTTCGAACGAGTTCGAACGCGAAACGCCGGCGTCCGGCGTTTGACTCTCGCATTCGAACGCGTTCGACGAGTGTGGTGGAGGCAAAAGCTGCTAGCTTTTGGTCTACCCACTAATTACAGTGGCTTAAAGGGGTAGTGTAACAAACGGAACCGGAAAAGCGGCAGCGTTGGAAGACGGCCGCGTGTGGCGCTGGCGCTTGCAGCACCGTCTATGGCTCCGGCTTGGCCGCTCGGCCAGCTTGGCTCCGGCCAGCTCCGACCAATTCGCAGCTGTCGACTACACTGTCGTCTGCTAGTTTCACATTTTTATTCACCTACGAACACAAACCATGTCGTTGGAAGTTCACCGGAAACAAATAACTGTTTTAGATGTATTTATATTAGTTATGAAGCGTGTTGGTGCCTCCTCTTAAGCTACATAATGGCTAAGTGTCGCTACTTTGAAGTGTAGCTTATTTAATGACACTTTTCATGCCCTTGTTCAAGAAGCTTGTAATACCTGAAGGGGCCATGACGTAAGCCCCGTCGGCTCCACAAGCCACTACCTTTTGACGCCTACCTCTTCCTCATTGTTCCCCCTAGTGCCACTAAATTAGTTACGCTTCAGAGTGCTCATTTAGTGGCTCCAGTTCCCGCGAACCTCCTTTCCCCTGACTGAAACTGAAACTAAATATAAATATTACACCAATATTATAGCCTATTTGGTTTAACCAACTACACACAATGAGAGGAGGAAGCGGCCGGGTAGAAGAAACGCGGGTTTTATGTGCGAGCGTTCTAACCGTCTCAGAAGAGAGAACGCGCGAGCTTGCGCTGGTTTCAAAAAGACGATCCAAAGAAAATAGGCGGCACGTTGTGTTATTTGTGATTGTGCGTCTAATTTATATACAGGTATATTTGGAGATCGACGATGTACGTTGATCGTCTCGAGGTAATGTAACGTAATAACATTATATAAATACTAAACATCATTAAGGACTGAACGACTCAATTTTCAATGCTTGGATTGTAATATGGCGGTAATCTATTGTACTTACTGTTGATGAAGAGCAATATGAAGTGACGAGCTAATGATTAGATCATGAGGCTCTATAAGGACGACGACATTAGTGGGTGTCGAACCACAACGCACAGCTAGTGTCAGACTTGTTTCAAGTATTGTGCACCCAAAGACTTTTCTTCACCCGCAACAGAATATGGTAGAATCAATGAAGATGCTGTTTTACAACTGTACGTGGATCAGGAAAACTGAACTGTGCAAAAATGCGGCTAATTCATTAATATGAAGCACGGATTTCTAGCAGCATCCGAATTACTTGGAACAAATGGCCTCGTTGAGGTAAAGTGTCCCCGTTCTAAAAGATTCTTGAAGCCTACCGCCACGGGACGCTTACCATTCGCTGATAAGAAACTTGCTTTTTCGTCTGCCACGAGTCGTCCGATTTCAGGTCATCACCGCAACTCCATCTTCCGACAAAACAGGCCTTCACTGTCCGTATGTTCATAGTTAGCAATCATGTGAACTTATAAATTCCCGAACGCTCATCGCTTGGCGACGCTAAACGCCTCTCATTCATAGCGTCTTTATTAGAAATGAACATCTTCCTATTTATTCTGATGCTTTTCATTATACTCCTACCAAGCTGTGCTTACAACATTATGCCTGTTGATAGTTCCGAAAATATTGTAACGGCGTTTGTGTTCTGGGAACTATAATGTAACCGCCTTTACGACATCTCCGGATCTCGTGAAACACAATATTTTGTGACGTCACTTTTCAGTCGTCATTATAATGGTTAGGTAAGTACCGTAAATCGCGAAGCAGTTTACTAGACGTCCGCTTCCACTGGTGTCGTGAAAGATTGAGTCTGCTGAGCGTGCATTCCTGCAGAAGAATGTTTCATTGGCAAAATATTGACACGTTAATCAACAATTGATTCCTCCTTGATAAGATTTATTACGAAAACCCGGTGCAACCGCCGAACCGCATGTCTCTATATCAGTGAACAATTATTACCCAGCCTGACATTCTCGCATGAGTTTGCTGGGCCGCGACACTGAGCCAGCTGATCACAGCTGGCAGCGGCGCGAGCAAGGCCACGATAGGAACGTGATGGTGCTCGAGCCATCTCACAGTCAACCAATATTTTGGCAGCCCCACGGGTGCGTGTCGCCATCTTTTGGTTGAACTAACGCATTGTTCAAGATTGCTGCTGCGTTGCGCTGCCTTTTGTCGTGCAGCACAGCGCCTCTTTATTGGCTCGTCGTAAAGGCGCTGTTACACTCCAAAGTTGAGCGTAGCACACGTGGCGTAGCGCAGCGGACACGAATACTGATTGGTCGCAGATATCTGGCTCCTGCTCGCCGGCCAATGAAAGGCGCGCGCTCTGCGTTACACTGCGTTTGCTGCGCTCAACGTCTAATTGTAACAGAGCCTTAAGGGTCGCCATAGCAATAGCTCGACGCAAGCAGTCTTAACGCAGTGAAACGCCGCTCTGTGAACGAGCCTTTACTTCACCGTTATGAGTGAGGTTTTTGAAAATTTCAAAGAAAGAAATGGCGTTGTTCCCGGTAGTTCATGCCGATCATTTCCAAAACATTCGTGGGCTTTATTGGTCGTGATTTTCTCAATTAATATTTATGAAAATCTCTTATAATTTTTTTAACCAGGTAAAACCAAGCTCTGGAACTCTGGCGTCTGGTTCGGAGCGCTAGCGAAACGTTTGGATATATTTTTAAAACCTTTTGATGAAAGAGACGCAGTACATTGTTTTTGGAGACACCCTACACTTGAGCCCATGCCCCTTGACCGCGTAGAAGCAGTAGTAAGAGCCCTTTTGAGGGCCATTGTCTGCTAATTTCTGCAATATCACTGAGTGAACGTACGCATGTTTCCAAGCAGACCTGAATCAAAGACGACGTCAGTGTCGTTAATGTAACCGGCCCTACTCAAGCACCTCGGAAAACTGGTCCTTTTGAATAATAGCAGCAACGGCGCAAAAAATGCAAGGACATAAAATGAGGAGACACGCAGGAGGACAAACTTAAACGACAAACAAACAAAATGATACAAAGAAAACGTGTTGTATTTTTTCTTGCTGTGTCTGCTATTACAAGTCGCCAACTCCCTCTAGCTTCCATTTTTAACTGGCCTTTTTCGCAACGCTATTTCCTACGAAACCAATCTAGCGTTGTCTAGAGGCTTCATAGAGGAGGCGTTCGAACCTTCATCCTTACTTCTGTCTGCGTGTGTACCTCATGATCTGTCTGCTAGAAGACTGGGTGCAAACTTGTACGGCCCTCATAACAAGCAATCAAATTACATGTAATCGATTGCTTTGCGGAGTAATTTTGTAAATAATTAAACGCATGTTTTAGGTAGTCAGCGTAAGAATAATTTGGCTATTTTTGGAAGTAGAAGAATTTCTTGTAAACATTAGTATTTTTCCTTCCCCTTGTTAAGGGCACCCTTTTGTTTCTACAAGTTTTTTTACCGAGGAATCCTCGAACTGAATCTAGGGCAGGAGGATGGTTTACGAAAATTTGTGGATTAAGAATATAAGTTGTTTAAACTCAGCGATTCCAATCTAACAATAGACAGCATGAAACTAATCGTTTTGAAACAGGCAGAAAGGTGTGCCGTTTGAAGTTCCGAAGTAACCGAGAAAGTAAAGGTTACTTTTTCAAGTAAGGGGCAATTACTTTCATTTTTATGTAACCAATTAATGTAACTGCATAATTTTAAACCAAAAATAGATTACTTTTTAAGTAACGTGTACAAGGCTGCTGGGTATCATCGTGTTCTTCAAATTCGGATCGAAAAGTGAGTACCCGAATAATCATTTGAGTATTCGAATAATCCGACATATGAGAGTCTGCCGGATAAAATTAGAGTTTATTGAAGAACTTCCCTGATACGATAATCTAGTCTTCGGGCGTATAGGTAGCGTAAGAGGCGCTTCGCTTCGATTCTGACGCTTGAGCCGCAGCTGTTCATTCATCCATCCAGCACTTTATGAACGCAATGTATCTTCGCGTGCAAGTTTCTGACGTGTTTTTGTGTGTCCCTTGTCTCCTTTTGAGTTCGCATACCAATATGTTTAACCAACACGCTCTCGTAATTCCATCAAAATGTAAAGGTGCGTCTGAAGTTGGACTTTGGTCATTGACGCCGTTAATTCCCGTCAGCATTTCTTTTTTGGTGTTAACGGTTGTCGGCGAAGCCGGATTCACACTGCTTATACATAATTCGCAAAAACAGTTTTTAAACACGAGACACAGCAATATCCGAGGTTTGAATGTCACGTCCCCAGTTTCTCCCTGAACTCATTGCCACGAGGCACTCGAAGCAGGGATCTCGCAGTGACTCGCGTTCAAATCTGTATGCAGACTGTCTTTTGTATGATGCATCAAAGCAGTGTGACCCCGTCTTTAAAGGATACCTTAATGTCTCATAAACACATTCGAACAATCGCTTCCTACATACTGAATTTAACGCATCGTAGGACTTTAAATGGGAAAGAGACGTGATGCGTAGGCCTTATCTTCATGGTATTAGATTACCACGCCCTGAAAAGTGGTTCCTCGATTTCCGCTCGATGACGTCAAACGAGTGTCGGTGGCGCCACAGCAGCGGTGGTGGACGTAAACAGATACCGGTTCTGCCGCAGGTCCCTGTTTAGCTCGACGGTCCACTGAAGGCTCAGCAGCCAAGAGTCGGGGCTCCGCGACAACAGTGACACTCATATTCACTCCTACGTTTTGCCGAAACTTCTGGCCCTAACCTCCAGGGTCGCGACATTCGACAACGTGACGCGCCGGCTCCCGTGACGTCATTTCTTGCCACTTCGGGGCCCTCATTCGTGTTTAGGACGCTAAGCACGCCGATCGGAAACGTGTTCCGGGCACATTATACCGACAGTACCCGTAAAGCACGTTTCAGTCGAGCTTCCGATAAAGCACGCCCGCTCGCTTTCATGCGGATAAAAAAAAAAGAGGCCCGTTCGTTGACTGCTGGCGAGGAGGTTAGCGGGAAATACCGATATTCGATCTAATGACGAGTACGAACGATTAATCGAATCCGAACCACAGACAGCTAATCGATACCGCAGGGACGGACCTACTTAAAACGGGCATCCGCGGCCGACGGGCACCACTGTCCGCGGCTAAGTTTGTTGCCGCGCCGATCGGCTTCGAAGACAAGCGGTCGTCAGGTCGAACCGAGTTTGTTTGCGAGCTGACGGCACTCCCGCGCGACGTCGTACCGTCTGCCTTCTCGAAAAAGCGTCGCACCGCCGGAATTCGGTGAGTGACCGGCGTCCAACGCTGGATCCTAACAACAGGACTGGGTAGAGATACACCAAAAAGTATTCGGGAATACAAATACTGAGATGCATGTATTGGAAGGCCCAAAATACAAATACTAAGATACGTTTGTCTTTTATGCAACGGGATATCCCTGAGATACTTGTCAAAAAAAACGTCGAAAAAGTATTCCGAAATGCAGATACTTATAGAAATACATTTGTTCCCGTACGGTGTTACGTGGGGACGGCGTAGTTCGTGGCAAATGCAAATGGGAATTTATGCTTGGGCTCCTCGTTTTGTGAAATTTTATGCACTTCTGCTTACCTCGAGATAAGGCCGCTAAAGAAAAAAAAAAAGCATATCACACCCGGTGAACCACATAGTTGCTGAAGGGTAAAGACTGCCTGCCATGCTTGAGAAAAGGCGTTTGCACGATATGAACCGTATTGCCGTGAGGTTGCATCTCAAACTGTGGTCTTATATGCTTCTGAGTCCCCCATAATGTAAGGAGATTCGACAACATAGCCATATACCTTTTCCCACTCATCTCACTTACAGTGTTCGGTATGTTAAATTGGAAAGAGTGCGGGGCTTTGTGAGAGGAGCTCATTTTGTTATTCTTGAAACTAACCTCAATTAAACCACAGTTTTTTTTTGTGTTGGTGATTGTGATGGATTATGATATAGGGCGGCTTCGTGTTGTGAATTTTGAAGAAACTTGCACCAAACACGTTTTTAGTTTTTCAATTTATCGTAAAAACGGCAACAAACGTAACGAGATACCTAAGTCTGACAAAGTATCGCGATACAAGCGATGCATTTTAAATGTATTTCACTACTGAAATACAAATATATTTTTAAATTTATCTCGATACAAAGATAGAAATACTCGAAAGTATCTCTAAGATACTATTGCGATACATTTGTATCGCGATACTGCCCATCCCTGCCTGGAAATACGCGCCTGGAAATAAGTTGGGTTATAACGGAAATTTGAATCCCGCACTTTAGTAACAACTTGCAACAATATAAATCAATTTGAACTAAACGAATAAATACACCCGCATACCGTAAATAAAAATAATTTTGAAACACTTAAGACAACTTACGTGTAGGAATGCGAAAGCGTTATAGTCCCGCGGGTGGAATGTTTTCGAATAATGTTTCTACACGTATTAAAGTTGTTTGTGCCGGTATCGTATTCGGTGTGCCGCCGTAGATGTTGACGCTGCTGCCGATGTCGTGGCCGTAGATGTAGGCGCGGTCGCCTCACAGTCCATGGCACGAAGCACACGACGAGCACAGGTGAAGTCCGAAGCGCAACTGTCGCATATAGGCCTGCTCACACATACAGCGGAGCGCTAAGTTAGCGCTACGTGAGCGCCCGAAGGAGCGCTCATGTGACGCTTCCTAGCGCGTGACTTCGTTCTAATATAGCGCGTGGTTAGCGCTCCAGTCAGTAGCGCCGTGTTAGCGCTTCAGGAGCGCTTCTTGTACCGCGGTGCTGCGGATTAGCGCGTGTAGGGTGCCTTCATGTGCGCTTTGCTTGGGGTGATGACATCTGGCTTTTTGTTTCGAACGTTTATTTTTATTTTTTGTTCTGAAGCGCGTGAAAGAGCGTGTCCCTGCACGCGCTCATGGCGCTGACTGTGCTACGGCGACATTTTGTTTCCTGCGATTTCTTTGTATTTTGCTCGTGAGCGCGTGCTGTCGGCATCGGGTACTGCAAAGGATGGCATCACCCTAAACAGAAGGACATTGAGGCACCCTTAGCGCGTGCACTGCGGTTCCGGTTTCTGTGGTTGGGAGTGCATCAGCGGCACCATGGCGGACATGTGGGATGCTGAAATAGAAACGCGACAAATGCTCTTACACACGCGATTAGTGCATATGTGTGTGGCCGGCTTAACGCCCAGAAGAGCCTTCTGGGTGCCCGAAATCTTTCAACTCCGAGATACCGACGGGTACCCGGCGAACCTTGTTCCTAGGCTGAGGGACCGAGACACAGAGCTCTTTCGAAGGCGATTATCTTTAACTCCGTGTCTTTGAAACCAGGGTCACGCATATCGAATAGAAAGCGATGAGGTCGTACCCAATCAATTATTCGCTCAGAGTTCATGACTCTGGATCGCCTGCCCAACCCTTTGCTTGGAGAGCGGCTCTTTTACTTCCTCTTCTTTCAATGCCAAAGGAAAAACAACAACAAAGGAATCGCCGTGCACGCGCTGTTCCACAGCAGCAAGCACGGCACAAGGAGCATGAGAGCGGTAACAAAGCGCTTCTGTAGCGCTAACAGAACAAAGCGCTTCTGTTAGCGCTTCTGGAGCGCTAACAGAGCGCTACTGAAGCACTAACCGAGCGCTACATCTCGCGCTAGAAAGCGCCACATGAGCGCTCCTTGGAGCGCTCACGTAGCGCTAACTTAGCGCTCCGCTCTATGTGTGAACCGGCCTTAAGGCAGCACACCACGTCTTCCTCTTGCTAACGGCGCACCGGCGGTAACATCACACTCACCCACTGCGCAGGCGCGACGCGCCCGCCGGCTTCACGGCTTCCGCGACGAAGCATCTGCGTTGCTTTGCTTTCCTTTGCGCTTTATTTCTGAGGCGCGTCCGCTTTGACGTTGCGGCGCGTGCTTGATCCCGTATTTTATGGCCGTATTTCGGGCACAGCGCCGACGCCGCCTTTTATGCGAAAGCATTAACTGTCCCATGGAGCGAAGCCGGCGTTGTCTGTAACCGTCTGTAGCACCGAAACGGCAGTTAAAAGGATTGTCCGGTCAAATTTTGTATTCGGGAAAACAATGGACCTTTTCCACATACCGACGGCACCAGGCGGTGGCTGCACGAACTAAAAATCGAGGAAGTGACCTACCTGCGCTACCAATCGATAATGGGAGCTACGCTACCAGTTGCTTCGCTCTCTGAGCTTCGGCACGTGCCTAAAGCGACTTTAAAGAGGGGAAAGAAAAACACGACCCAAACGTCGTGTTTTTCTTTCCGTCCACTTTCTTTTTTTGTGTAACACAATTATATATATGCGAAAATTACGTGCTCTACTCGCTGATCCACAGCCTCCTTCCGTATTTCCTCGATTTTTAGTGCAGACTTCCACCGCTTGGCATCGGGCGCTCGCGCGTGCGCAGAACGCTTCTCGGAAAAGGTCCATTGAATATCATTGTCATTGCCTCGAGACGCATCGTACGTGCAATATCTGAATTTTATATGCCCCTCTGCATGAGTAATTGAATTTATACTGCTCCAATCGCACTCTAGCGTAAACGCTGCTTTCGGTGGCAACATTGGAGCTCTCACGTCACACAACACAAAACGAGCATTTCTCTCTCGTCGTTTACCTGCGAGTGAACGCCTCAGCGTGCTTCGTTTTTGTTGTTGTTCTCGACTTGTTTCATGGTTGGGTGAGATTTTTGTTGCGCGGTTGGGTGCCACAACCACCGGGCAGAACATGCGAGCCAAAACATGACGTTCCACACTTTTCCGCGAGACGTGCAGCGACGAGCAAAATGGGTCGTCGACGTGCGTAGGGACTGGGTTCCCGTCAAGATCGAGATCCCGCTTAAGCAGCAATCATCTCACAGAAGAGAGCTACGAGCTGAGCTCTAAGCGGGCAGAAGGCTCGTAAGCTGAAGTGTGATGCTTTGCCAACGACCTTAAACTACGTCCACCCACTCCTCGCCCAAATCGGATCAATCAATATGATTATGCAGCGAAACCGAAACCAATAGCTAGATTACCTGGAAACGATACCAGAAGTTGTATTTAGCACGTGTGCAGCCAAATTCTGTTTACCCGCATGTGAAATTGAGCGTGGCTGCGAATCACCAAGCTCGTCCAAGTCAAGTAACGACATGCATTTGAACGATTCGCCGTTTGCCTTCGACCCGCGGACATCGCCTCTAAGGGAACGACTCGCAGCCTCATCACTGATCCACCGAACCGAACCGATCCACCGATCCGCGAAACCTGTACCCAGATGCCACTTCGTGTACCTAGTTGCCGCTTTAGAGGCGAAATCTGCATCCTTTGCTTTGCAAGCGCGCTCCTAGTTCGATCGGTGGCCGTCGCAGTTCTGTTTGCGCGAAACGGCATACGTTTGCTCGAAGCTTATGACTGTTTTCGAGTAATATCCTGCTGAAAGGCGTGACTTTTCTTGCACACGCTTGGGAACTGTATTAAAATAACCGTATTTCAGTAGGGTACAGCCTAGGAGACTATATAATTGGAAACAAAATACGAGACATCCATCGACCACCGCTTATTATCCCGACCATCCGACAAGCCTTTGCGTTTTGTGACGGCACGCAGCATCTACGGATGTCAGTCATTGACACTGGTGAAATTCGAGGTGCAGTTTCGTACATACGCTCATGAAAGGTTTAATTAATAACGGGAGATCATATATCAAAATAAAAATGATGTTTGTCTTCATGAAGGCTCCCTCGACGTAACGAGCGCAAAAACTTAAGTACTTCAGGTTTCGACCGGACAATCCCTTTAAATTCCCATATGCGAAAATATGCTTCGTTACGATAGCCCGGCGGGGGCGCTCAAGGTCAAAGCGGGCGCGCCTCAGAAATAAAACACAAAGAAAAGCGCAGCAGCCACGCAGATGCATCGTCAAGAAAAGGCGTGGAGCCGGCGGGGTTCGCCCGCGCCTGCGCAGGGGGGGCGGGGGGGGGGGGGGGGGGGGGGGGAGCGCGATGTCTCCGCCCGGAACGCCGTGTACGATAGGAAGACGTGGAACGCTGCTTGTATACTCTGTTTCATACTTAGCGTGCAACGCTGTCAAAGCTACTAGCGCGAGCGCGTGGCTTCATCTATGGTTTCGTTTGCGCGAGAGCGCGTGCAAATGATCAACAAGATCAAGCCCCACGCTCGCGCCAGTAGCTCTTACAGCGTTGCACGCTAAGTATGAAACAGAGTATAGATAGGAAGACGTGGAACGCTGCTTGTAGAAATGCACTGCGTATAGGAATGCTCTCGCATTCCTGCACGTAAGAAGCCTTAAAGGGGTCATGAAACGATTTTCCTACTTCTTCCTCCTTAGCTTTAATCCTCAACTCAAATGCGAATTGTGAAATCACGTGGTCGTGACATTCCTTCGGCACCGGTGCGATGACTCCTAGCTTCCACCGTGCTTTTTATGCACACCATAGAACTTGTCATTCCCCAGTGACAATAAGTTCCGTCAGGGCACTCATTGGCAACGAACGCGAATCCAAATATTCGTCGACGGATTGATTGTTGACGAGCGCATACGTCCGAGTGACGCAGTTCTCGTGTCCAATGCGTGAGCTGGGCTCTGCTGACGTCAGTTTGGCGCCGGTGACGCGCTTTTGGAACCGCGGATGTATCATAGTGAAAAGGCGGAGAGCTTTCGAAGGCAAGAAGGTACAAAATAGTCCGCTATATTTTCAAATGTTCGTACCGAAAAGCTGGCTTTTGACTTTCTAGCCTCTTTCTTTTGGCCAACTAAACGATATGCGATTAATAAAGTCACAATTTAAAATCATTCATCCCAACCCAAAATTCGTTTCATGGCCCCTTTAAGTGTTCTATTCACGTAGTGAGACCCCCCATTCAAGGCTTTCGCCTTTCAAAACTCAACTGCACGTAAAATGTGCGTATCTTGTACATGGTCGCGCTCTTGATAGTAATTAAGACGCTTTCAGTGCGCGCCAGATTGAGGCGCCATAGCCGACCTTCTCTTGTCTTACCTAGGGTGCCTTCATGTGCGTTTTGCTTAGGGTGGAGTAGGGTGCCTTCATGTGCGCTTTGCTTAGGGTGGAGTCATTCCGCCATTTTTTCCCACACTTTTATTTTCATTTTTTGTTCAGAAGCGCGTGAAAGAGCGTGTCCCTGCACGCGTTTGTGGCGCTGACTGTGCTTTGGCGACATTTTGTTTTCGTCGATTTCTTTGTGTTTTACCCGTGAGCGCGTGCTGTCGGCATCGGGTACTACAAAGGGTGGCATCACCCTAAACAGAAGGACATTGAGGCACCCTAGGGTGGAGACATCTCGCCATTTTGTCCCACGCTTTTATCTTTCTTTTTTTGTTCAGAAGCGCGTGCAAGAGCGTGTCCCTGCACGCGTTTGTGGCGCTGACTGTGCTAGGGCGACATTTTGTTTTCGTCGATTTCTTTGTATTTTACCCGTGAGCGCGTGCTGTCGGCATCGGGTACTACAAAGGGTGGCATCACCCTTAACTAGAGTTCCTGTATAGGCTCCCTACGGGAGCCAGAGTTGCGCGATCATGCATGGCATGTGGATTCAGCTCCTCACGTGACTGAATTCGGCGAATAGCAGCGCCGCGCTCAAAAGCCGGGGAACGTACGCCGGGGCGCGTGCAACGTCTACTTTGCTGCACGACACTTGATACGGCTCCTCACGTGATCGGATCTCGGCGAATAGCGGTGAGGGCGGCACGCGGCGCGTGGAATCAAACGCGCAACTCTGGCTCCCGGAGGGAGCCTATAGGAGGTATTCACTGGCCGCCATATTTGAGGTCACTGTTTAGAGCGCATGATTGATTGATTGATTAAAACGTTTATTTGAAAGACCACGCCTCTGGCTTGTGGGCCTCATGTGGCGTGGGGGAAGGGGAAAAAGGGGCTAGCGATGACGATGGATCAGATGTACCGTCCGATCCCGGAGGACCGGAGGTAGGAGATGATGGATGAAAAGACGGCTGTTCTATCCGCGGGTTCTGAGGACCTCGGGTGGGTCCATTCCCATAGGGTCTTCGGTCGAAGGGAAGGTGGCAGGTTGTTGATTGCCGCCGCCCGTTCGTTTGACGTCTCTGGACAGAACCAAGAGCGCATGCTTAGAACGAGCTCGCATTAATAGGCTGCCAAGACCGGCAATCTTGGTGGTGCGGAATGCACGTGGCGAAAGAACTGTGGAAGCTCGCGTTCAGCACGCGCTCCGCAGCCAAGCACACAGCTATGGCCACCAGTGAATACTCCCTATACAGGAACTCTACCCTTAACAGAAGGACATTGAGGCACCCTAGTCTTACCAAGATGCCGAGCCACTGAAGCGGGCGTTGACGAGTCTCCACAAGTGCCTATGCTGGGGAGAAGGACACAGTAATACTTTAAATGGCAATAACCTGTCCTGCTGTGGTAATGATGAAGTGAAGCGAACGGAATAAGAGGGCACAAAAACTGAAGGTCGGTTATGGCGGTTATCATGCACAGCTGTGCATGGGAGCCGCCATGCACAGACGGACGGAAAACTCAAGGCATATCGACTATTGACCCTTTCTATTTAAGCCTAACCGCAGTCGACGCTGAGAATCGACGGACCCAATCAAGCAGTGGTAAAATTCACATCGTCACGGTGCATTTGTAGATTTGTTACCACCGGCTAAAACAAATCTCGCGCACAAAGAAAGAAAAAAAAAAAGCGCAAGATCGCGATGTTTTCAGTGTGCCTGATTGATCCAGTCGGTGACAGCGAACACACTTGGACGATGGATGGATGTATGTATGTTTATGTCTATACCCTTTGCAACGGGCGGTAGCTTGCGCCACGGTGTAAGATACACTCTTTAGGTGAGGACACGGCGGGGCTGAACGCGCGGCGCGAGGAATCAGATAGTGTTCGTTCGACGGACATCCGAAAGGCAGCATTATTCCGCGGCCACCGTGCCCGCGGCTGACAGTGTCGCCGGCGGCCAAAGGGCGAAACTGTGTGAGAGCGAAAAAAAGTATTTCGTTTCCATGACACCCCGGTACACCGTGGTCTTTCTGCACGAGCGACAACCTCGCTGGAGCTCTGCGCGTGTGAAGCATGAGGCGGCGCGAGCCGTCTTTGCCGTGCCCACGGGTCGACGAGTCACCTGCCGGCGCCGCTTGAAATCATAGTGAGAGAGAGAAAGAGAGAGAGTGAAAAGCGAACTTTATCGGCACGTCGCGAGGAACGCGCTGTCCTCACCTGAAGAGTATTATCTTACACCATGGCTTGCGCCACCTAGCCGTACGTCTAGAAAGACAAACATACGATTGCGGTGATGATGCACTTTTGGGTGCAATGCGGTGGCTTATGCTCATGCCTTATGGGTGCGGTGACGATTCACTTTTGCCGCTGCTTGATCGGCAACAGGATCGTAGGGTGGGGCTTCAGTCGAAGTGTAATGGATATTAGAGTCACTCAACAAACGCGGAGGTGGCACATTATGTACGCGCTGTTTGCTTCGTAATTGATTGATTGGCCGTCTTATCTGCTAATGTCGCGTTCTGATTGGCTGCGGTGTGATAATCGTGACTCGACACGTCCTGGGCTCCTTAAGTTGTCGGTGTCGATAGAACGTGCCTTAGCCAATGGGTGTTTATGCGCGACGGAGATAGCCCGAACGACCAATCGCGTTTTTTTTTTTTTTTTTTTTTTTTTTTCTCGTAGTTAACGAGTTCTTCATTGAACCGTTTCTTGCGGTGAAAAGTGATTTTTTGAGGACTCCGACTTAAACGATGAAATTTAGCGCTCGTCGATAACCCGTCTTAGCGAGTTGCGAAAAGAGTCCCCGCGTAACGTCGGCACACGTTTTGTAGTTAAGTTTTGCGAAAATGTTCCGAACGTTGTGTTTGTGTTGAGGAAATCTTGCGAAACAGTGGTGAGTTCGTTTTAAAGCTTGAAATGCTTTCTAACGGATTCCCCGATTCCAGAATTTTGTTCATCCGTACATCCGTCCGTCCGTCCGCCCGTCCTTGGACTTCCCTCTAAATTTATCGGAAAAATTGATGTCGCGTGACCTACACACTTTCAGTTTCCCCGCAGAATTTAGCGGAAAAATAGATGTCCCGTGGCCCGAAGTCATTTGATCTATACGCCGATTCAGTTTCCCCGCTAAATTTGGCTTGGATATTGATGTCACACGGCCTGCTGCCACGACACCGATAGTTTCCCCTCTAAAATTGGCGGAAAAATTGATGTCACTCTTGCACCAATTCATTGATGACCTATACACAAATTCACTTTCCCCTTTAAATTCAGCGGGAAAACGTCGTGTCAACAAATTATAACGATTGCTTCATTTCATGCGTTATATGAGTTCAGAATGAAGGTCGCTGCCAATATTTTCGACACAACAGTTACAGATTTAAAAAGGAAACCAGGCATCACGCTGATATTTCGTAGTGTGGGCTGTATGGTTCTCTGTTTGTTAACTGGACGATGAAGACTGTATATACAAAACTCGGGGACAACATCCTTGACAATGCCACCAAAAGTACTCGAGCTTGAAACGCTCGAGTACTTTTGGTGGGACCATGAAACGATTTTGAAATCAAACTTCGTCCACCGCACGTCGTAAAAGGTGTGAAAAGAAACCCAAAGCACAAAAATAGAGCCCGCTCCAAAAAGTCTTCGCTATAGAACTATAAAAAAAAAAAACCGGACTCTTTTACACCTTCTTTCTTTCGAAAGCTATTTGCCCTTTCACTGCGACGCATCCGCGAAACCGCGGCACGTGAGCCAAATCCACGTCGCCTATTGGGTAAGAGCCTACCTCACCAGCACCGCGATCATAAACAATAAATAGCCGCGAATGTTTCCTAATCGTTTTGTTAAATAATATTCAGATCTACATTTTGTAGCATAATTAGAGATGTGACGAAAATTGCCAAATTCGATAGGATGGATGGATGGATGGATGAATACGGCTGAGCCCTTTGGATCGGGCGGCAGCTTACGCCACCTAGCCATTTTGTCTTACCCTTTAAGCTTAGAATATTTAAATGTGAAAACTATATTTACTCTGCACTGAAAAGAAAGTGAGGCTATAAAACCCCCTTGCTATCAGTTAATAAGAAAATACCGAGTTTTCTCTCGCTTTCTGCCAACATTCACTTAAGTTTTGCTTGGTAATCTCTACTGTCTTGAAATCCACTTTTCCTTCGCTGTCTCTAAAACCCAATGACTTTATTAAATCCATGTTGTCTTCGGTAGGCATAGGGTGAAGCCCTTTGCAGTAGAGTATCAAGTGCTCAGCCGTCTCGTCCTCCTCTCCACAAGCGGCGCACACTGTATCCATTTCCTGGTACTTCGCTCTGTATGTTCTGGTTCGCAAAACACCTGTCCTTGCCTCAAACAACAATGAGCTTCCCTTAGAATTGTCATAAATGCTTTCTTTGGCAATAACTGTTTTGTTTAATCTATAGCTTTCCAGAGCCGTCTTTGTCTGCATTCCCTCTAGCCACCGATCTCTTTCTGTGACCTTAACTTTCTTCTTAACTGAGACCTCCTCTTCCGTAACCCCACTATAGCCTAAAAACTTTCCTCTTAATTTCCTAGTGCGCTGTCTCCACTTTGTGTCTATACTCCTCATGTATAAATAGCTGAAAACCCTTCGTGCCCATGGCTCCCCATCCATTTGCCTCAACCGATCCTCAAACTCTATCTTGCTCACAGCTTCCCTGCCCTCAAATGACGCCCATCCCATGTCTCCTTGTACTCCCTGGTTTGGCGTTTTGCAATGTGCCCCCAAAGCCAGCCTACCTACTCCGCGCTGTTTTATTTCTAGTTTTGCATGCACTTCGGATTTCATGCATAGCACTGCGTTTCCAAAAGTCAAGCCAGGCACCATGACCCCTTTCCGAATTTCTCTCACCACCTCATACCTGTTGTAGTTCCAAAGTGCTCTATTTTTCATTACAGCTGCATTTCTCTTGCCCTTATCTATTATATACTTTTCATGCTCGCTGAGATATTCTGCACCATCACATATCCATACTCCTAGATACTTGTATTTACTAGCTCTCTCCACTGTAATATTTTGTATCTTCAGCCTCTCAACTTAATCATTGTTAAATATCATGACTGCTGATTTTTCACTACTGAATTCTAAGTCTAATTCCTCTCCTTCCCTACCACAGATGCTCATTAAATTCTGCGAATCTATCCTCTTGTTAGCCATTAGTACGATATCATCCGCATACATTAATCCCGGTAAAGGCCCGTTCACACTCTTGCGACCGAGTACGACTGAGAGAGACGAGATCTCTTAAAACTTCTTAAATTTTTTTAGAACGAGGGAACACACTGGCGTTGTGGCGCCATCTATGCGGTGACCCTGAAACTGCATTTCACAAGAGCGAAGGTTTTGCGGGATTTCCGAGGTCAAATGTGCGTAATACCCATAGAAATGCTCGTTTATAAACTGCCGACCGATGCAGCAATGCGCAGCATTTGGTTGCGCGCCGTCGTCTTGCGTAGAGCTGTGGACAGCGGTGTCAGGATTTGTTCGTTGCATTTCCGACCAGAAGACTTTGAGCAGCACCTTCACGTCAGCCGGAGTCGCTCTGAGGCGGCGACCGAGGAGCTGGTGGTAGGTCTGGGGCGCCTTCGTAAAGCGCCAATCCAGAGTTCTGCGTCCTTACCAGCATCTCCCTTTCAGTCGGCGTGAGGTCGCTGAACGGGAGCTCAAACTCGTTTGCGAGCGCGGCGTTGCCGCCCATTTCTTCCAGGTTTTCTTCACAGACCGCCGTGCACTATAGCGAACCACGGGAACCACACTGAGTGTGCACTAAATCCTACCGATGCCGACAGTGCTCCTTGACGTCACTTCTCTTTCCAGAGGCGAAAAAGGGAAGAAATCTGAATGTTTGTTTCGGTTTCGCAGATTTATTTTCAGGTACAGAAATAAGAGTCACAAAGTTCTAGAAAAAATTGTGTGGCATGCCAGGACCCCAATGCTTCCGAAAACACCTTCTTTAAAAAAAAGATTAAATTGCCTTCATGGTCCCTTTAAGGAACCCAGGTTTAACCGCTCATTCACACTGGAAGCGGATCCGCGTTCGCAAAGCGGTTGCGAACGCGGTTGTATAAAGATCCAGTATAATTGCACGCGCACTCGATGACATCAAGTCCACGTGCAATTGTACTGGATCTTTATACAACCGCGTTCGCAACCGCTTTGCGAACGCGGATCCGCTTCCAGTGTGAATGAGCGGTAAGAGGTCGCAAGAGTGTGAACGGGCCTTAAGGATTGCTGAATTTTTTGGCCTAGCCTACTGTACGAAAGGTCGAATCCAAGCCCACTCTTCTCTAGTCTATCCTCCAATCCTCTCAGATACAACATAGACAGCAAGGCGATAACGGCGATAATTGGATAATGCTCAGAGCCGAGCGCCATCTATCGTGTGGAAAACGAAGCAAGAGAAAGACCCGACTGCGCCTGCGCAGTCAACCCACGAGCGTCGTCTGCTGGATGGGTTTGCTTTTGGTCGCGCTTTCTACACAGAGCAGATTTTCATTTTCTAGCTGCTCGAGTAGTGTTTACATTGTTTGTGATCGATCGCTCGGTCGCTATGCCGAAAATCTGCGGTGTACCGAAGTGCCCGAATTACAGTTTCTTCAGTTCGGTGGTTAAAGATAAACAGTTGCAGTTTCACCGCTTGCCACTCAATATGATCCACGTCGAAGCACTTGGTGCAGGCTCATCGGTTTGAGGTACCCCGGGTTTAAGGTCATTCGTGTATGCTTGGAACATTTTGACACCGAGCGTGATTACAGCCACATTCACAGTGTTCTCCGCGAATGTGGGCAGGTTCCAAAAGCTCTCCGCCGATTCCGATGAAGAACTGGAGTCTTCGTCGGAAGACTCGCCGCACTTTTCAGGAGGAATACCGGCGTGTGGGATTAGTCCCATGCTTTGGCTGTAGCGCAACACATCTTACTGAATTTCGCTCAGCTGCGATGTGTCCATCGCTATCCCGGAGATGAGAACCGCCGATTCAGAACATATGTCGGTGGCATCAGCGCCATCAGCGCAGCAAAACCTACCGGCACACCGCCAACTCGCCGCCGCTAACGCTCCGATTCTCCTGCTGCCAAGAGAACTTCCGGTTTCGATGCCGGCGGACGTAACGACTGTCAAAATTACGCTGCAGCTTGTTTTGTGGTGAGTTGGAGAGGAAGAAAAAGTCGATATTTTATTAATTTTTTTTGTGTAGCAGTTAATAAACCGAAACGAAAACAGATGTCAGTTAGGCATTCAGTGAACATTGAAGGTTTAATGTAATGGTTATTTGGCAAAAGTAAACAGGTAATTTCATGGTCCCTTTCATTGCCCATTCAAAATTGGCACGCGCGCCCTTCCCCTATTCAAACGTTTTGTTGAATTCTCACGCTGGTGAACCGATACATATATTTTAAAAGAAACAAATATCTTATACAAATAGAGCAGTTCACCAGGAGACGGGCATCCGTAGTGGTGATCCATGCTTCGCAACGTCTTCTTAGAGCAGACGACGCATCCACACAAGCGGTCATTTAAATTTAGGCCGTACGCTGGTATCACTATTCGATCTTCGCTGAAGCACCAAACGGTATCGAACTATTTTCCGCTAAAATTGTTTTCACACCGGTACTCTGCGAGGAAATAAACGCAAGAATGCACACCGTCTCGTGTGGGAAGGTGGAAAGCCTATGGGGTGGCCATGCTTCTATCCCCGTTTTGATGATGATAATAGCGCGACAGTTGCGCCACCTGTAGGTTGGTCTTGAGGCCAATACTCACAGAGGCCGGCAGATCGTCACTTGACGCGGCCGCCGAAAGTGCAAAAGGTAGAGCGGTAGAGCGGCAGACAAGGGTCATGTAACGGGCGCCCCACTGCGGCGAGACGCCGAAACACACTTGTGCCGAGCGATGCAATGTCCGCTCGTGCTTTTCGCGTTCCTCGGGCTACCGTTTCTTTTCTCGTCGGGTTTGAAAACCATGTTTCGGGTCATCGCCGCTGCAAAAGCTGTGCGCTGAATACCAGACTCGCCTAGTGTGCCTCCATCTGCCGGCCGCTTCCGCTGACAAGGTGGAAA
Source organism: Ixodes persulcatus (assembly GCA_013358835.2). Taxonomy (NCBI): domain Eukaryota; kingdom Metazoa; phylum Arthropoda; class Arachnida; order Ixodida; family Ixodidae; genus Ixodes; species Ixodes persulcatus. Next base: position 170,627 of record JABSTQ010011171.1, read on the forward strand.
CACCAATGGAGCCAATGGAGCGCCGCAATATGGGGCCTGAGGTCAAAATTAGCTCCACATTTAGTGTGGGTCCTGTAGAGTGTGTGTGACAAAGTCATGGTGCAAAAACGTTGTGTTTAGCGGAAGTTCTGGAAAGATAGATGCAATATGACGCCGGTGAGAGCAACACAAAGTTCGCCACAAAATGGCGGGTGTCTCCACCCTGTCAGCGGAGCGGCCGGCAAATGGAGGCACCCTAGACTCCCCGAGAAATGCTCTTTGCTATCAGATCCTCGCGCTCCAAATCTGCGACCGGGCACTCTATGGCTCCATCGTTGAACTGCCAGGATTTGTGAGTATAGAGGAGGTTATGCATCTACACATTCCAATAAAAAAATCAGTTGTTAGTCAGGGCTTGTCCTGTGTTATAGGGTGGCTATAAAGGGAGGTGTGCGGAGCAGAAAATCGAATGCATGCCACCAGTTTATGACGCCGATGGCACCGGTAACCAAAGCCCCTCTATCCTGAGAAATGTGGCGCCATTCATTGTTGGTTAAATGCTTGAGACACGTGCCGCGCGCCACTTCTGGAAAAAACATGGCGTCTGAAATCTAGCTCAGTGCTACAGTGTCAGTGCTGCGCTGTGCCGCCATGATCTTCCCAAGTGCTGCACGTTGCACGTGCCTCTTGCATCGACGGACATTGCGCTACTTTTGAAACATGAGGGGCTCTACCGGTACCTATACTCTGTTTCATACTTAAAGGGATTGTCCGGTCGAAACCGGAAGTACTTAAGTTCTTGCGCTCGTTACGTCGAGGGAGCCTTCATGTAGACAAACGTCATTTTTATTTTGATTTATGATCTCCCGTTATTAATTAAACCTTTCATGAGCCTATGTACGAAACTGCACCCCGAATTTCGCCAGTGTCAATGGCTGACATCTGTAGGTGCTGCGTGACGTCACAAAACGCAAAGGTTTGTCGGATGGTCGGGATCACAAGCGTTGGTCGATGGATGTCTTGTATTTTGCTTGGAATTAAATAGTCTCCTAGGCTGTACCCTACTTAAATACGGTTCTTTTAACGCAGTTCCCAAGCATGTGCAAAAAAAGTCACGCCTTTTAGCAGGAAATTACTCGCAGGCAGCCATAAGCTTCGAGCAAACGTATGCCGTTTCGCTCAAACAGAACTGCGACGGCCACCGATCGAACTAGGAGCGCGCTTGCAAAGCAAAGGATGCAGATTTCGCCTCTGAAGCGGCACCTAAGTATACGAAGCGGCGTCTGGGTACACATGTCAGCGGATCCACTGGATCGGTGATGAGGCTGCGGGTCGTTCCCTGAGAGGCGATGTCCGCGGGTCGAAGACAAACGGCGAATCGTTCAAATGCATGTCGTCACTTGACTTGGACGAGCTTGGTGAATCGTAGTCACGCTCCATTTTCACACGCGGGTCAAACAGAATCGGGCTGCACGCGTGCTAAATACAACTTCTGGTATCGTTTCCACATGGCCTAGCTGTTGGTTTCGGTTTCGCTGCATAATCAAATTGACTGATCCGATTTGGCCGAGGAGGGGATGGACGTAGTTTAATATCGTTGGCACAGCATCACACCTCAGCTTACGAGCCTTCTGTCCGCTTAGAGCTCAGCTTGTAGCTCTCTTCTGTGAGATGATTGCTACATAAGCGGGATCTCGATCTTGACGGGAACCTAGTCCCTACGCACGGCGACGATCCACTTCGCTCGTCCCTGCACGTCTTGCGGAAAAGTGTGGAACGTCATGACTTAGCCCGCGTGTGCTGCCCGGTGGTTGTGGCACAACCGCGCAACAAAAATCTCACCCAACTACGAAACAAGTCAAGCACAACAACAAAAACGAAGCACGCTGAGGGAGACAAAAATGCTCGCTTTGCGTTTTGTGAAGTCAGAGCTTTAATGTTGCCAACGAAAGCAGCGTTTACGCTAGAATGCGATTGGAGCAGCATAAATGCAATTACTCACGCAGAGGGGCATATAAAATTCAGATATTGCACATACGATCCGTCTCGAGGCAATAACAATGATATTCAATTGTTTTCTAGAATACAAAATTTGACCGGACAATCCCTTTAATGTGCAACGCTGTCAAAGCTTTTGGCGCGAGCATGGGGCTTGATCTCGTTGATCATTTGCACGCGTTCTCGCGCAAACAAATCCATAGATGAAGCCACGCGCTCGCGCCAGTAGCTTTGACAGCGTTGCACGCTAAGTATGAAACGGAGTATAGACGCTTTCAGCGCGCGCCAAATTGAGCCGCCATAGCCGACCTTTTCTTGTCTTACCGAGATGCCTATCCACTGAAGCGGGCGTTGACGAGTCTCCACAACGGCCGATGCTGGGGAGAAGGACGCGGTAGAATCTAAAATGGAAATGACCTGACCTACTGTGATAATGATGAAGTGGAGCGAACGGAATAAGAGGGAACAAAAACTGAAGGTCGGTTATGGCGGCGCCCATGCACAGCTGCCTGAAAGCGTCTATAGAGTAGCTGTATATGCTCCGCTTTGAGCACTTCTAGCAAAGCGAAAGAGCCTTGTTCGGCGCAGCGTCTGCGTTAGGCATCCAAGGGTCGATGAGCGTGCCATCTATCGTCGTCATGATATACGAGGGCGCCGCCGCCATGACCTCCGAGATCCCGAAGCGCGCGCGCTTCGGGATCTCGGAGGTTATGCCGCCGCATACGGAGCAAGCGAAGCGACGCTGACACCTCCCTCTTCTAGCCACCGTACCGGCGCTTTGTGTTTGGGTGGAAAGGGTCATGTGGTGCGCCGCTGGCGCGTATTTGGTCGCCGGTGCCACCGCAAAGGAGTTGCCGGCGATTGATCAGCTGAATTCGCCATTAGGCTTTAGGAAGTATTTTGACGCCCTACACATATTTACACATGCCGTGCCGTTTGCTTCGTTTAGGAGCAAAAGCGGAGCAGCCATGCCTTGGGGATGCTGCCCGTCGGGCCAGGTGAAGCCCGAGCCGAAGGCCATCCTGGGCGACGACCTGGTGCTGCGTTCCAGCAACACTGAGCTCCTCGTGCCGCTTGTCTCGGTGCCAGAGTACCTGGAGGCCGTTTGCCGACACTTTGGTCCCAAGACCAGCTTTGTGAGCGCCGCAGCAGCAGAACGCACAGCACACGGTAGCGCATATGACACGCATCGTATTTGCTGGACTTTTCGCAACTCCCACCCGGACGAACAAACAACCAGAGGAGCGGTGACGGTGGCGGAGATGGTGGCAGGTATACAGTTACTCTTGTGGCAAGGACTGTCGGCTCTGGTGCTGCTGTTTGTGCATGGTTCTGGTCGGCGCGTTCATGCAACATGAAATTCTAACAAAAAAAGCGAGTCCGTTAAAATGGGAAGTGTTGTGTTCCGCCTCACAACTTTTAAAACTCAATGTAAAGATTTGCCAAACGCACGTCAACATGTCCGTCACCTGTGATATGCTCTTGCCCTGACCGCTTCGAATTGCAGCCAAATGAATTATTAATTTTAGTGCACTGACCGGAGTCAGCGAGCAGGTGCACGAGAAATCCTGGAGAATCTATCTCCGCCCTTTCCGCCATCTTGGAGCTAACACTCCGCCATCTAAAGGGCGTTGGAGTTGTGAATAGTCCTTGAACTATAGGGGTTGAAAAGCCGGAGTCACGCGGCTAAAGCCATAGTCACACTTAGCGGCGTACGCAAGGGGGCGAAAGGTCTCACCAAGAAAATTATTTACATTTTCTTCTGTTTAACATGGTGTTAAAGGTTCAAAAGAAGAGGAGAGTGCGCTAACGCGATATATAAATTAGTAGCTAAAGTAATAGGTTTGGATAATAAAATAATCTTAAAAGTGCCCTGAGGAGGTTTCTGAGATCGCCTAAATATGGCGATAGCTCACTCTGCTTGCTCTAAGCATCCTAGAAATGCCTAAATAATGACAATACTTGGCCAATTTTCCTATTAAAAAATCATAGATCGCAACACATTGAGATCATGTCCGGCGATGGGAGTAGCACTTTCCGAAACCAAGACCAATGTCAGCCAATAGCAAACGAAGGATCCTCGCGCCTTCAACCGGTGGAACCGCGTAGTGATACCGCGAATGCGTGCGGCTCGTTGCTCATACAGCCCGGACTACAACTCAACCCAGCGAGCGTGCTCTCGAGAGCTGTCGACCGGACACATTACTCCCGCGGAAGACAAAAGAAAACATAGTGCTTTGAATTTGAGACTATTATTGCAATATTACGATGTGCGGCTCCGGGCAAGCGCGCTCATGGCCGAATTCTTTAGATACAGTCATGTTCATTGGCCTCCACAGCACCTGGAAAAGTCAAATGGATGTAAGACACGCTGATGTCAAAGTTTGACCTGTACGAAAATATTTTGCACAAACTGTATGCGAGTTGACAGCTGTCTACAAAACTAGGATTCCTCCCCCTGAGTGGTTAGCTGCCTTCGAGGAACTGAAGGCATTAAAACACTTTTAAACTAATGACCAGTTCTATACACTGTTTCACCTTATGTAGTACCGCAGTGAAGGCTAGAAGCGCGAGTTCATAGCGTTGGCAGCTCCCCTTAATGCACGAGAGCTTGTGCCGCAGGATTCGTCTTTCTGCTTCCGAAGTGGAAGGACGCATCGTCATGAGCTCCGTAAGAGCGGTTTGAACGGCTACTGATAGCCGTGGTATCACTGCTGAACGAAGGGACGAGGCTGCTTATCGTATCATCCTGCCTACACTGCCGACATGCGTATTAGCCCTGAACTCCGTTTTTCTTCATGCCGACATCGGTGCACGGCCCTACCGTATCGGGGACTTCAAGGCCGGACTGGAACATGCCGGAGTCCTAGGAGACATTGCAGCATGTGGTTCGTACCAAATGAACCACGTGTGGATGGTCACCCTCAAGTCACCCTCGGCCAAACAAAGGTTGGTGGATGTTCAGGCTTTCGAGGTCAAGGGCAGGCGGTGCCTTGTTATCGATCCGGACAAGGCGGAAGTCCGGCTCAAGTTGCACTGGATACTCTTTTATTTATCCGATGACAACGTGAAGAAAGCCCTGGAGCCGTATGGCAAGGTCGAGGAGATAACAAGAGAGACCTGGCGTGTTAACGGGTTTGAAGGGGTGCAGTCGACCACGAGGGCGGCGAGGCTAACGCTAAAGGACGGCGTCACCACTGAGCAGCTACCGCATCAACTCCGACTGTCTGGATGCACTGCGCTGGTCATCGCCCCAGGAGGGCACCGCTCTGTTTGCAGTGCTGAAGAACCGGCCATATCCGTAAGGAGTGTCGTGTTTCCCGGTGCGAGGGCTGCCGACGCTATGGGCACACCAGGCAGGAGTGTATGAAGACATACGCTGACGTGGTGAATGCCGCGACGTAGGACGAGAAGGCCGACCTTCTGATGGACCAGGCGGAGGCCGAAGAGGCTGCGGGTGGGACCCCCTGGAATCTCGAACCCCAGGGACGGGCCAACACCACCGCAGACGCCCCTGCCCCCCTCCCTGCGACCCCATCCGCGGCACAGCCTCCAACGACCGAGGTTGACGCTGCTGGTCCATCAGGCGATGAGTCAGCTGGCCGGCTGCCGCCTTAGGAACCTGAGCGAGGGGACCAAGACGCCCGCCCAACATCCGAGGCATCCAAAGAAGACGACCAGCATGACTCGGCTGACGACATGGAAGCTCTGGAAGGCTCTTCCAAGAGACCTCTGGAGAAGCTGCCAACCCAGGACGACGGACAACCGACGACGCTTCATGCACGAACGGTGGCAGGCGGTGATGGCCAAGAGGGGCCGATACCGGGCACTGTCACGAACGCCGACGGACGATCAAGCTCCGAAGGAGTGACGGTGAACTGTAGGCAGCTGACACTCCTGTGTCGTGTCTATGAAGGCAAGCAAGTAAGCCGGTCGAGGATTTTCAGTTTTGTAGGTGTAATCTCTATGGTGTATAATATTTGTTTCCGTTAATAATGGGTTCCGTATTGCGATGAAATCAAAATGGCTATCAGTTTCGCCACCTTGAACGTTTGGGGGTTGAACTCGAGAAAGAAGCAGTACCAATTGCAACGTCTGCTGTGTGATGAGCTGCCGGATTTCCTCGCAATACAAGAGACGAAAATTGCCGAAGATTATGACATTGCTAGCGCTTTGAGGTCTTTTCTTTTCGTTACGAAGCGTGTGTGAGTCGCGCCGTGGGATTCTCGGCTGGATGTTTTCTTTTTCTCAAGAAGTCCGTAAACCTTGAACATTAGGTGGTGTTTGATGAGCAGGGTCGTTTCATTTCTTGTGACTTCACTTTGTGGGGCGTACAGTGGCGTGTGATTTGTGTATATGCTCCAAAGAACGTACGACAAAAAGGAGCAGTTTTTCCAATTCTTGCGCAGTTACGTGGAATGCGATAAAGTTCTGGTTGTATTAGGCGATTTCAACTGCGTTTGCGACGAACGCGATAAATCCTCGCGGATGATATATAGTGATAGCAGTGTAAGCGTTTTGAAAGATATTACTGACACGTGTGGTCTCGAAGGTGTAGGCGCCTTGCAAGCGGCAAGGAATGATTTGCGCTACACACACTTTCAAGCTTCGTCATATTCTCGACTAGATCGCATCTATGTATTAGTCGACATTACACAGCAAGCACATGGCTACCGTGTGCAACCAGTTTTTGCACTGATCACTGTCTTGTAACTGTTGAAATTGGAAAGAGGGAAAAGACAAATTCGAAGTTCAACTGGAGGCTCTGAAAAATGAACAAAAAATTGCTAAAAGATGAACAGTTCGTTGCCACCGTAACCTAGCTTCTAAGTAGTCTGGACGAAAGAGGCAAAGGTCGAAGTGAGGCATGGGAGATCTTCAAGGAGGAGGTTAAATTGGCCGCGATTGAAAGATCAAGCAACATTCAGTTTCAGCTTCGAGCCCGCGAAACGCAACAGCAAAATGATCTGAAATACTTCTATAAAGTAGAGAGTGAAAACCCGGATACTTGCTTTGAGGATATACAGCATATCAAGACGGAACTAGACAAGATCTATCAGGACCGGTATAGCGGGGCGGTTGTACGGTCCCGGTCAGAAAAGTTTCTTTTAGGGTAGCCGCCTTCCAAGCGAGCTTTGGCTGACGAAAAAAGGTATGCTTTGACCAAAAACATTTATGAAATAGACTATAAGGACGCAACAAGCAGTGATAAAAATGTAATTTAGGGTGCTTTTGTCGAATATTATGGGCATATTTTTAGGAAAAGGCCAACGCCTAAAGGCTTTTCCAAACTAAAGGACTTTTTATCGCTAATGCCTCAACTAGACGAATATGTAAAGATATGGCTCGAAGGTGATATAACCGTGGGGGAAGTCGAGCATGCAATTGACTCCTTAGCAAGGCAGAAAACACCTGGTCCTGATGGCATTTGCGCCGAGTTCTACCAAATGTTCAAGAAAGATGTCTGTCCTTATTTGCCTTCCATTTTTCATGAGTTATATGAAAAACAACAACTGCCGCGGTCATTTGCCGATGCCCACACCATTTTAATTCCAAAGTCAGACGACTTGGTTAAAAGACGCAGTGTCACAGGCTACAGACCGATCACGTTAACAAACATTGACTATAACATTTTTGCGAAAGTCCTCATACGTAGACTTCAAGGTGTTATTAGTAGTCTCATCGGTGAGCATCAAAGTTTAGGCATTAAAGGGCGCTAAATACAAACAAACATACACGTCGCGAGATGCATATTAGAAAGTTTAGAGGAGAACGGTCAAGTGGCTATGATTCAGATCGACTTTGAGAAAGCCTTTGATCGTGTACGACACGACGTCTTTGAGATGATTTTATCGCAAGTTAATGTTGGTCAGATTATTTTAAGCGGTGTATTAATGGGATACAAAGGATGTGCTGCTAGGCTTGTGGTCAATAACAACGCAACTAAAAGTATACCGGTGGTAACATCAGTGCGACAAGTGTCCCTTGTCACCGCTATTGTTCTATTTATATAGAGCCCTACTGCTTAAAAGTGCTAGCGTGTAAAAGTATTTAAGGTTACACTTTAAACACGGCGGAAATCAAAATTGCAGCGTATGCTAACGACCTTTCGGTTTTTTGCACGGACAAGAAAAGGGTAACCAACGTTGTAGAGCTTACAAAAATGTACTGTGAAGCCACCGGCGCTGCCGTAAACTGGGAAAAAAGCTGCGGGTTCTGGCATGGCAGTTGGGCCTCGAAGCCTCCTTCATTTGCTGGTTTTAGCTGGAGTAGTACACCATGTACTTATTTAGGAGTGCCTTTGCAGTATTACAGGGTTAGCACACCGTACTGGAATGAGGTGACGCAAGACTTAAAAGACAAAATGGGCTACTGGGCCAGTGTTGTACGGAACGGCGTTCCAAGGAATGGCGTTACTGGAACGCGTTCCTTTTAGGAGGAACGAAGGAACGCCGCCGTTCCATTTTGCATCATTGGAACTGGAACGGGAACTCGTTACATTTTTACTGGAACGGAAAGAGGAACTGCGTCCCTTTTCTTCGTCCAGTGGATTAATTTTTATTTTATTTCTAAGAGAACAATTCTTAAAGTATACAAACAATATATTTACGATCTCGTTAACTTCTTGGTTACTTATCTTAGGGTTTATTTTGTGTGGTCCTCGCTTGGTAACAGTCAGGTGCAGGAGAGCTAATGGACATCGATTCTTTTTTTAGTGCCCGAGGCCGCGGTACAAAAAGCAAATATTTTAGTCGAAGGAAAAGACACAGACTGAGGGTCGTTTCAAACTTAGCTACTTTCTTTGCTTCCACAAATCCTGATACACCCAGAAATCTAAGGCCGACTACAACCATCACTGAACTTCTATAGAGAGACCTACAGTTACAGCTGAAGAAGAAGTTACCAGGCATCAAACGCACCCTTGTATCCCAAACATTGGTCATTTAAAAGATACACAAAAATTAAACTTTATTCCTTCCTCCCTTGTTCCCCACCCTCAGACTGAACAACGAATCCAACTTTCACAAAGACGGACTAGCAGTTTTCAAGACTGACCTTCCGAAAGCCCTACCCTCATCTTCACTAGCTCAGCTTGCAGAGAGCAACATCGAGAAGCAACTGTTGTTAAGTTTGAACAAGGTACTTTTTTAGATTCAAATGAGCGAGGTTGTTTGAAAACGCTAGTGCATTGTGAGGCAACAGCACATCTGGCTCGTCTGAATTGCTTACCACAAACATGAATATGGTTAAAAGCTGAGATTTTTAAAGGTGAATATATCAACAAATGAAACCCTGCTTCTGCTTGTTTATTTTTCCCCTGAAGTTCTTCCATCACGAAACTGAAATCGGTATGCTCCCATTTGATGGGATAGATAAAAAAAAAAAAACTTTCCTCGATCTAACTGAATATGGTATCAGCAAAATACAAATGTAACGTATATGTAACGATGCGTTCTATTTTCTTAATTGTAACGGGAACGAGTTCTTTTCTCTCAGATGGAGCTTGTAACGGAAACGCGTTCCGAAAATCAAAAGAAACGAGGAACAATTTTTCGTTCCTTTTTTTGAGGAACGTGTACAACACTGCTGGGCCAATCGTGATCTTTCAATATTTGCACGAGCCACTGTTTGTAATGTCTTTCTGGCAGCGAAACTATGGTATTTGCTGCAATTGATTGCCCGCGGAAGAACCAACATCCAGAAATTTCACAGGGTTTTTGCGACTTCCATCTGGAAATCATGCTGGGAAAGAATGAGGAGAGACAACCTTTTTCGACGTGTCAAGTTTGGAGGCTTGGGCTCACGCATCTTTTTGTGAGGCAACTTGTTTCTCGCTTTATGTTTCTACGTGTCTAGAATCGCCCATTTCTCCGTGCCACAGTCAAGATGAAACTATCAAACTCTCTGACCAGCGTCTTGGTCACAAGTGACTGCACAGAGCCCCGAAGTCTCTTTGGGTTTCTGAAGGGGGTCAAGGACGCCACATTGTTTCTACAAGCACGTTTTCCGATGAACTACCTGGGCACTGTCACGAAAAAGAGGCTAGCCCGCGACCTGGTTGAGTTACTTTTCCCCGCACCCATGTATCGTTTCCTTTACAATCAGTGTCCTGGACAAGATGTTCTTTGCCGTGTAAAGAAAATGTGTATCCTGCCTGTCGTTAAGTCATTCTTTTTTAAACTACACAGTGAAACATTGCCTGTTAAGCCTTGGCTCCAGGAAAAAGAAATTTTCGTACCATGGTCTATCGACTGCTTATTGTGCAAAAAACCCGAGACTATTGAGCATGTCTTCATTCATTGTGGGGACGCGCTGTTTTTTTTGGGATGTTCTCCAAAGAACATTGAAAAAAGACCCATGTATCACGAGAGAAACGATTCGATTTCTACCAGTCGATGCGTGCGAAGCGGTTCCTTGTGATATGTTCATGGTGCTCGGTTTATTTAGCATCTGGAAAACTCGCTTGGAATTCCGGCATGCAGACCCTTATATTAAACCTGTGTATAGGCACTTTATTGATGTTGTCACCCATGTACAATCTGTGTACTGTCGGACTGCAGACGCTGCGCCCGACTGGGCAAATCTGTTTGATGCAATAAAAAAATATGAAAGAAGTTTAGTGGCCCATAAGTGCCTGGGTGATGTGTGTTTATTTTGACATCGCATTCTATGCTGCACTTGTGTTCAATAACGAAAAAAAAAAAGAGCTTGTGGCTCTGAGATGGGCCCTAGAGCGAGGAGCTCGCGCTTGTAGCCTGTCCTGCGGTACATCATAAGGTGCAATGCAGTATAGACTTCGTTTAGGCAGGGCGCTTTTCTTTTAACAAAACGGTTCTGTTGTTTGTCATTGTGTTATATACTTTTTAATGTGGCGATAGAAAAAAAGCGCCCTTATCGCCTGTTATCGCCTGTTATCGTTCTTGGCTCCCACGCAAAGGACCGAGGTTCGATGTCCGGGAGCGGACGCACCCTTTTGTTATTTATGTAAATGACGCGTTCTGGTAAATTTGAGAACCCTGTTGCGTTTTTGAGACCCGAATGTACTACTCACCGAACCTTCTACGCCGATTGTTCCAGAAGCCCACGCGTATAACATAAGTAGCTCCACGTGGCGAGCCGGAGTCAGTCTCGCCCCGGCGCTCGAACCTGCTCTTACGCCGCCATCGACGCCTGCGACGCTAACCTTCCATTTTGTTTTCGGCACAAGTTCGCCCCATTAAACGTTTAGTTTCCTTCAGTCACCCGTTGCCTCCTCAGTTGTCATCTGTGACAGTATTGTGTTCCCTCGCCGCAAAAAATTAGCATTTTTGGACTCTTCCTTTTTGCTTTTATCATCTACAAAAGCATACATAATTTGTAGTAACAGCGCTTGCAATCTCAATGAAGTGCCGTCATTGGTCACATGTCGTCTTGTCTGCCGGAACAATGCTCCTCTTGTCGCTGAAGATGACTTAGGTGTGTTCGATCTTTGATTGCTGTTTTAATTGGCAAATCGGCCGCGTATCGTTATGATCTTTGAATTTCTAAAATGCTTAGAGCCTGCGGTGTGAGTTATTGCCATAATTTTATTTAGACGATCCAAGAAACCTTCTCAGGACACCTTTAAATCGCAAGAAACTGCAAGAGGTAAGATTTGCACGAAATGAAAGCAAACAAAAGCCGCAAAGATAAGCCAAGAACAATACACGAATTTTTAAGATGAAACCTGATTTTGGCGGAGTTTTAAAACGCTTTGCCAAAAAAGCGTGATGCCGTTGAACAATTTCTTTACTCTCGTCACCAAATGTAAACAAGGTAATGTTTCATACTCCCCCTTCCACCAACCCCCTCCCCCCCCCCCCTCCCCCTAGACATATACACACAGTATATACAGACAAGTGCCTACCAGATTTCTCGGGTTTCTAAGTGTAAGTGGTTCCTCTTTCACGTTTCTCTACTGCTGCGCTCAAGACGTTTCCCGAGATTTCCGGTGGCTTTTCTTTTCTCACCAGGCACTTTATTAGGATTCTGCAATCATAGATTCAACAGTGTCCTTTTCATTGCCATATTATGGCCAAGGCTGTGGATGCCCCCAATATGCACGCTTTCTGAAATCGTACATAGATGTAGACACAATAATGTATAACATCCGTGTAGAAATTTTCGAGCCGTCTGCACATGTCGCAATGGCGGTTGGCAACTGAAGCTTTAGGGGCGTACTAGCGGCCTAGATTTGGGCGGTAGAATTTGGGAGGAGCCAAATTTAGGATAGTGGGTTGAGTTGAGCCGACACTTTGCAAGCTAACGTCTCAACCCTGCCCATGCAGTACGAATGAAGGAGGACTGTGCCTTATTGCCTCTAAAGCTAAGCGCTTCGTAGAAAAACACACACACATACACACACACACACACACACACACACACACACACACACACGGTTGACTACAAAGAACAACGTGCTCTTTTAAGGTGTATTCACACAGCAGACATATTTATGGAACCAGGTCTACGGACCAGAGGAGTGTTCGTATCACATGACCTTGATGTCATTACGGAGAAATCTGCAGGTCCGCGGTTAGTCTCCGGACCTGTCTCTAAATCCCATGTTTACCGTGGACCGAAGTGAGGACCGCGAGTCCGAGCCCGTTGCTTCGGTTGCTGCTTTCGCTGCACTTGCTAACGAAGAAGATCAGCACCTCTCAAAGTTGTGACCTGGCGCCCATAGCTTAACTCCAAGCTAAAAAAGAATCACCAGGCAGGGTACGTGACGCTAGATTCAGCGTCTGGCCTATCTGTCAGTGAAGAAGACAAAGGCAAGAGATGGCGCAAGCGGTCGCAACGCCAACTGCCGCCAACGAACGAGCATACAGGGCCGAGAGCCGGCGTCTTTAGCAGACGATCGTTTCGACTCAAAAGCGGCGCGAGCTTTTCTGATATCAGTTGCCAATGCATCATTTTATCATCCTTACTAATAAAACATATCGAATGGACACATAATCGATTAAAAAATGGTTTATCGGGATATTTTACTGATCTTTATGTCTATTTGCTGGATCGCGTTTGACCAGCTCCGCCTATGGACGGTAATGCGGCCACGGTCGGCCATCTTTTTGGTAGAGTTATATTATCTCTAGCCATCATAGTTAAGATGGCGGAAAGCGCTATGGCGGCCGGCTCCCATAAAAATAGTCGTGGATCTAGTGCACTGTACCGTGGGTGATATTTCTTTATTAAAATATGGCGACCAACCAATCCCTAAATCAGGGCCCAACGTTTCGAAACCGGTTCGGCTTCTTCTTCAGGGGCGACTATGGAGGAAAGGAGCCGCAATCTTCTTTTTCCTCTATGGCGGAGGCGAATGTGGACGATCCCATCTTCTTCCTCTTTGATCGTTTTTATACAGTACTGCCATCTGTAGATGTGAACGGGCTCCACCATGTGTCTTCAAAAAACGATCAAAGAGGAAGAAGAAGGGATTGTGCACATTCGCCTCCGCCATAGAGGAAAAAAAAGATTGCGGCTCCTTTCCTCCATGGTCGCCCCTGAAGAAGAAGCCGAACCGGTTTCGAAACGTTGGGCCCCTGATTTAGGGATTGGTTGGTCGTCATATTGTAATAATTATTTCCCCAACCAAACATACTTCTGTCTAATGTTTACTTTTAAGTGATATTTCGTGCTTGATTGAAGTTGTTCGACGAAGCAGATTCTTGAAACTCGGCGTGAATGGTAGCCTCATCTTGGAGGACCCGGCGAAAGTTCTACAAAAACGCACTACCGGGGGAAAGCAGCGCAGCTCGCATCGAAAGCAAACTTTGTACCGGCGTCTGCTTTCGATGTGTCTTTCGATGCGACTTTCGATGTGTGTTGTGCTGCTTTTCCACGGTGCTGCGATTTCGTGAAACTTTCACCGGGTCCTCAAAGATCGGGCTACCGTTCACGCCGGGTTTCAAAAATACTTTTCTTCAAACTATTTCGATCAAGCACGAAATATCACCCACGCTATTTTTATGGCAGCCTGCCACCACAACTGCCACAACGCTGTCTGCCATGGATGGATGATAGTGGCTGCAGCAGCTGTACCTTGGCTAGAGATAATATAACTCTACCAAAAAGATGGCCGCCAGTGGACGTATTCGCGGAGCGGGCAAACGCGATCCAGCAATTGTCATAGAGATTAGTGCGATATTTTGACTGCTTTTTGAAGGGGGTACTTATGTCGTCTGCTTTGCAGTTCACGATAAAGCGTATGCTGCGATTGCCTCTTCCCGAGTTCTCGCCGCCTGCGGAACGCGCGCCGCTTTTGAGTCGAAAAGATCGTCTGCTATTTGACGCCTGCTCTCGGCGCTGTATGCTCGTTCGTTGGCGGCAGTTGGCGTCGCGACCGTTTGCCCCATCTCTTGTCTCCCTTGCGAAACGGTGCAGTATTGTTTGAAGACCGGTGGCTTCGCTGCGTTTCCATAGGAGCTAAGCCTTTTTCTTTCTTTTTTTCTTTTTCCTCAGGTAAGTTCGCTCCTTGCAAATTTTACAAAAAAATAAATGCACCATTTGTGGGCAACGCTGCACAAAGTCGAAGCGCCACAGGTTAAGAAATCGAATTTTGCGGTCGATTTAAAGAGTCTGGCCGCTCCTCGAATCACCCAGTAATTTACCAGGTATACTTGTCTTATATTTCAGAAAAAAGTAAAAGCTTGTTTTTAATGTAAAAGCTACGAATCTATAAACTAGAATAGGAAAAGGTAAAAAACAATGGGCAAGTTGCTGAAGACTAGTATGGTATGCGAAGGTTCTACCGTGGCCTCCAGTTCCTAAGGCGCTACAGCCTGTGCTTCCCCGGGCATGCACAGAACCCTACCGAGAGGATGAGGATCCTTCTGCCGTAATTAACCCAAACGCGATTTGGTGACTCCTTTTTTTACCTTGACGAGGCTGTCGATCTCTATATAGCATAGTTAGAGTTTTGCGCAGTACCGCTGGCTTTCAACCCGGTCATGACGACGCTCTGCATGTTTCGGCATTTGTTCGCTCGGGTAGGTCACGTTTTACTGAAATGCGAAGTAGACACCGAGTGAAGTTGCTAACGCTAGTAATTGTCGCCTACGTCTTACACCGGAGTCCCGCTCCATCAAGGCGACAGAGTTGGACTGTGCGTATACAATCATAAACCTTGCCTTGGGTAATATAAAAACTGAAAGACAAGCCGGAAGCGCGTTCAGCAGCTGATTTCGTGGAAATACTGACGGGAAGGTGCTCATGATAGTTAAGAAACAGGACCATAACACATTTTTTTTTTTACTTTACAGTTATCCTACGAAACAGAGTTGGGATTTATTATGTCTGATACGACAGCTTCACGCACATCGTGCGCAGCGACAGGCCTGCCTGTGGAACCATCAGGCATGCCTGGGAAGTGCCCATATACAAAGAAAAGTGGAGAAATACACAACCTCCGGATGAAAATTGCGCACCGATGAGTTCAATAAAAGTACCGAAAGCTTCGCGCAAAATGTTTTGATAATGTTGTTTGTAATTTTAAAAGAATAATGGCGGACCGCATCTGACATTAAACGGAAGACGTTTTATTCGGTGTCACATCAAAGTGTGTAACTAATTGAATATGACCTAGACCATCCGAGAATATATAGCTGTCTATCATATTCTGCCTAAATCCAAATGCTCCGCAAGCGATAAACATGCTTAGGAAGAAGTTATCGATCTACAGAGTTAAACCGATTTCAGAGGATTTTATTCTTGAACACATTGGAATATTTTTCGCTGTTAGCATTTGCCTGTTTAATTTTTAATTGAGTTAAATAAAAATAAAGGTCATTTCCAGGACGCCAGATAAACAATCCTCCGATGAATCGAAATGTGAAGAGTAATCTAAGCACATTTACCCTTTTCCCGAAATAAAATGAATATTCCACGTTTCACAACCACTTTCGATAGTCATAAATGACCACACGATTTCGCGTTGTGGTATTGAAACTCATTAGAGAGATTTAGAATAGGGGGCCTCAATGTTTGGGTTCCCCTAAGATATTGGGGATCCAAATGAAATAAGGTTGGCGTCGACCACTGATCTCTATTGTAGTAGGCTGGATCGGGGATCGGGAGCCCGTCGGTGTCGCCACCGGCGGCCATTGCTTGACACCAGGCAATACACGCAAGTCTATGGGAGAAACGCACAAAAGTAAGAATATTGAAGCATGTACGCTGTGCTCGGAGGCGAGTATTTTATGGTGTGCTGCGATCCTTATGTCGGGTGTTGGGAGATCGAATCGGTATTTGTCAAACGATCGAACGCCGATTAAAAAATCAAGCGTACCGGAGCACCTACGGCTGAGCTGGCAAGCTTGCTCTCGTAGTGGAGTAAACAAAGGAACTTGCCGTCAATGAGACCGTCCTCGGGCAACCCCAGAAGTTGATGAATGACAAAGAAGCTCCATCTCGACAGCGGCTTTCTTGGAGAGAGCGAATTCCGCCTAGCAAAGCCTTCGAGTTTGTCGTCTGCTAAACCCAACTACCCAACTCAACGAAACCGCCACCGACTCCGCGGTAACTCTAGGTAACTATCGCCTCATTGAGCTGCACTACAGCGGAGTCACTCTCGATCACAAAATATTTATTTATAAGAACTGTGAGGGCTGTCAGTTTCAATGTTTGTACGCAAGCTATTTGACGGGCTTACCGAAAAGCATCCAAAAATGTTCAGTGCCGACAACAGCTTAGAAACGGGGGAAACGGCACTTTTTCTCGTTCTTACCATAGAGTCCCATGCATTGGCTGGTGTCAATCAATGGCTGCCGGTGGCGACACTCGGCCCCAGCTGCCGAGGCCGCGGTCCGCGATCCAGCCTACTACAATAGAGATCAGTGGTGGCTACGGCTTATATAATAAAAGTTTCGCCACGCATCGCGGCGCGCTTACGTTTCCCGCTTGCAGCGCCAATGGGGCTAGCGAGCGTGATAGTAAAAAAACTAAAAATATTTAAAAAAGTAAAACATATGCGCTTAGCAAGTACTTTTTTTTCAAATAATAGTTAAGGTAAATCCAAATCAAGCCGGTTAAAACAAAATACAATCTAAAATCAGTTTAAATATTGTTGGCATTCAGCGAAAACAATCCACTCCGTAGTGCTCTAATGTTGCGCTCGTTCTCGGATTTTTTGGGCGTTCGTGTGCGCTTTGACCGTCTGTCGCCGAAGATCTACGCCTTCGACTATGCCGAAAGTGAGACGAACGCGAGCGAGCATACTCTGTGAACAGCTGTTATATCTAAATCTGAGCTGGAGCGACTTTGAAGCCTTGAAATACTTGTTTTTACGCCGCAGGTATCGTGCCACGAATTAAATCCACTCGGAGCCACGGAGGTGCCACGGAGTAATGATACGTTGCCAAGTCAACGGTAACCGCGTCTCTTTAGGCTTAGGAACGGCCAGGAGCAGGGACGATCTTTAAAATGGGGCGAGCCCACCGCTCATTCTTTGTGACTTGAGCGAGATAAAGCAAAGCGAAAGCCGGTTGCACTATTCATTGGCAATGAAAGTGGCTAATACTGCAACGACCATGACGAATTTGCTCCGAAGCGAGCGGAGAAGGCGCCGCCATGTTTGCCTACGCAACCCTGCCCCAGGCAAATAGGGGCGATAGGGGTTCTTGAATTTTGCGTTGGGGGCACACACCAACCCAAAACCCAAAACGACGTTTGGGTTCGCATTCGCAGTGGTGAGTCCCTATTTCGTTGGGGCCCCCAAGCTTTGGGGCTCCCGATTCTAAAACTCTATATTGTTTCATCTGGCTATAAGATTGCAGGAAATATGAAATATAATATCGCTTGGGGATTTTGGATAATAAATAATTGGGTTGTATGTATGTTTATACAGCCTACACTCTAAAAATGCCTACGCGTCTACTTACCTGCAAAACACTCAAAGAGCCAATCTCTGCGATTTACAAAATCAGCTCAGCGAATGATGTGAGGCGGAACATCCGTTTAGACCTCAAATTGAAGTCTGCGCTGTGGCCTCACGCAATGCAATGTTTCTCGGGAATACGATAGGTATTCCCGAGAAACAGATATCACCAGCCGCACGCCGTGCGGACCGTGTGCTAGACAGGCTGTGAACCACGTTTGGGTCGCAGAAAAGCCTTTACTGAGCGCCTCCAATGGCACAGCGACGCACTTGATCGGCGACATCGTCTTCCATAGGAAGCCACTCTGTGGGCAGGTCAGGATGACAGTAGGTCGTCGGTGGGAACCACTGCACAATGGCGGAACATCTGACATCGCGGAACGTTCAAGTCATTCCATCAGATAGCGACCGTTGCTTCAAGACCAACGCTAGGAGCCGACGATTAAATCAAACAGCATCGAAAATGCAACGCCACTGCGCTCATCACTTTTTTCTGAGTTTCTGTTTGCCTTGTGATCCAACCAAACGCACCATATGTGCCCTGTCGTAGCGGAATTAGTCTGCCATTGTGCAGGGATTCCACAATCCGCCAACAAAAGACAGTGCTTCGAAAGGGGTACATTTAGCTGAGGTAGGCAAGCTCAGTTCAAGTCAGCGATCGTTCGTGGCTCAGTGACAGTTGGCGCCGCGGTCCGGCCGATTGCGATTGTGTCAAGTGTCCTTGGCTTAATAACAACTGACAGCGCTCGTGTAACTAGGGAAGCCATATAAGCAAATGCTAAAAGTGGTCCGTAGAAAACAACAACAACAACAACAACAAGACGGCGACTTGTGAATCCGTTGTTTTGCGAGCAGTTTGGCGCGATTTGTTCCTTCCGAGAGTCCGCGGACTTGGCATGGATCGACCTCGCCGAACCAGGAAAAAGCGGCACTTGAACGGGTTTAAAATTTCGATAACCGTGGTACGACAGGTCCATGGACCTATTTTATGACGTTTGCCCACGTGATACACAACATTCAACAGGTCCGCGGACTCGTCCCCGGATACGCTCCTGTGGTCCGCGGACGAGCCCTTGAGTTTTGCATGCCTTTTTCGCATGGAACATGACAGATTTCGAACCACAGAAAGGTGACGTCCTCCTTTTCGTCGAGACTTGTCCGGGGACATGTCCGCCGTGTAAATACACCTTCAAGCGGCGCTACGCGTATCTGTCTCACTTGTTTCGATGACAACTGGCGCCGTGATTTATTTATTGATTCATACCGCCGTTTAGTCTTCTCCCCTTTCTAACGTCGCCATTTGTTTTTACAATTTTCTACCAAGGAACCTTCAAACCGAGTCTCCAACAGAAGTATGGTGTACCGAAATTGGTGGTCTAAGCAGATAAGTAATTTCTAGTTTGGTGACTCTAATACAATAATGTACAGTACAAAGAGCCGTTTTCAAACCTGCAGAAAAAAAAGAAGCTGTCGTTTTGAACATTTGAAGTAATCGTATAACTAACGGTTCCCTTTTCAAGCAATGGTCAATTATTTTTCTTGTCAAGTAATCACGTAATCCAATTAAACACCGTCTAACCAAGCGTAATTGTAATTGTGATCGAATACCTTTTTCTGGTAACCTGTGCGAGATTGAACCGACGTGACAGTACGCTCGTACAAGGAAGAAACATGTCTGAGACTGTGTCTGCAGACTATCTTTCGTATGATGTGTTAGCTGTATGTCCGCGGCTTAATAATGACGTAATGCGCAGGCGTCGTCTTCTACAGGTATTGGTCCTGGTTGGACAGCCTTTTTAAGGATGGGCCTTCAGAATCGCCTTCTACCGTGCAGAAAGACGGTTCCCAGTTTTCCTCTCTCTCCATTCCCTCTCGCACTCTTCTCTCCTCCTCTATCCACAGAAGGGGGGTTACTGAGCTGCTCTCCACAGAAATGACAAGGGTTTTCTTTTTTTCTCGAATGGGAAAAAAAGTTATTTGAGGGAAAGTGTTCTCCTTTCTGGCTGCTTGTTGGCCTTTAGGGCGCCGGAACGTTGCGCGAGATATTAGGGAGTTTTCGTAGATCGTTTTCGCCTCCACACTCTACTCAGTGGATACGATGCCCGGAGCTCTACAGTCAAGGCCATCAGCTCGCAGGCTCAGTAACGGCTTCTTGGTTGTAGGAGGCTGAGCGGAGGGAGAAACGCGGTCTACGAAAACTCCCTATTCACCGAATGGAGTGAACCGATGGCGCTCAATTCACGCGGAGTTCCATGTGCTCAGGTGGACGGGGTGACTGGCGCTGCGACCACGTTCTCCGAGCTGTGGCAGCAGACGATGGCCTTTGCGGCCGCCTTCAGACACCGCGGTCTGACTCCGGGACAAAAGGTCTGCTTCCACGGCAGCAACCACGTGACGCTGTGGCCGGCGTTCCTCGGCATCGCCAGCATCCAGGGCGTTCTTGTCATGGCCAAGGCGTCGCTCACCGTCCGTGAGTAACCTTTCGATACATTTAAGCCAAGGTCACAGCGTTAATACATCATACAAAAACGTCTTTAGAAACTAATCAATGCAGATTGTTGGGCTATAGTTGGTACTGGGAATTTGACGACATGATGGCGCTTAAGACAAGGACAAAAGGGGAGACTGTTGTCTAGTCTCCCCTTTTGTCCTTGTCTTAAGCGCCATCATGTCGTCAAACTTTAGAAACTGTCTGAGGTCTTCCTTGGATGATGGTCACATTGATAATACAAAGACTTTCTGCGGATATGTTCGAAGAACGCATAAAAGAAACATGATTCTGACATTCTTGGGTCGCATCCGCACATAATTTTGTTTTGATGACCGCAGCGAACACCATGTGTCTTCTATAAACAGTGCGACTGCGACTTAAAGAACCCCTCTCACTTTCCGCGTCCTTCGTTGCCGATAGGGCATTCAAATCGCAATCTAAACTCGATCCGGTCTTTGTTCAGGGGCAAATTTACTTTGGGATGTATGAGCCATTGCCAGTGAAAAGATAAGAACAGCAGAACGTCCCCTTCGGAGCCCCGGTCGCCGGGACGGGCTCGTTGTTTTCGCCGTGCACCACTTGCGGGTGCACGCTCGACCTTCGCCGGGGGTACGATTTTGGTCATCGGGAGAGCGAGATCTCGTTTGCCTCTCGCGAAGCGAGTGAAGATAGCGTCCGTATGTGGTTCATCTGCTAATGCTACGGCTAACGCGAGCAGGGAACACGGTTCGTCTGCTACGAAGCGTTCTTCGTAGACGGCAATAAAACGAAAAAGCACGGTACGTCGTCTACTAACAGACTTACTGACCGGCAAAAAAAATGTTGATCGTCTGCTGTGAACTCAGCATCACGGCAAAATGAGACCGGACGAATCGAACGCAGGCTGAACTCGTGATCATCTGCTATTTTACGTCGGAAGCCATTAAAGGGACACTGACAGGGTACATATGCATGCCTATGCATTTATTTGTGCTTGACCTAAGGGAGCCCAACTACCCAGAACACAATTTGCTGCTTGAAGTTCGTTTTCCTTCCACTCGAAAACCGCCGGTCGAGAAGTGACCTGTATGAGGCGCTCTCACTCTCTTTTCCACGGTCACGTGCCGTTCAAACTCATTCATCATAAATATTTTCAGTGTCATGGGTAATCTAAGGCACACATTAAATGTTCAAAATACAAAATAATAATAACCCCATTTTTTATGGCTTCCAAGACGCCACAAATACGTTGATCAAAATAATTGTTGCACACACCGCAAGAAGTAGATGCACGCATAATTCTCAATATGGCGACGTAACGCGGGCTGGACGGCGCGATGGCGGCGCACGACGTACCAACGTTACGACGGACGTAGGACTGCTACTTCGGAACTGTGGTTCGTGGTACCGGCCAATTGATCTTCAAGCACAGAACAGCGACGGGAAGGGATATAAGTGCGAAACAATCGCACGGCAAACGGTTCAAGCAACGTTCCTCGTTGCCGTCGTCTGCTTCACATGCCCGAGAATTAAAAGAAGGGGAAAAAACAAAGAAACTCGACAGGGAGCGATAGCCACATGACGTTCGGCAACTTTCTCCTCGGAGCCTCCGTGCACATGTTTCGGTTTCGGTCTTGAGCAGTTCCGTGTTTTTACGTAAATAAAAACATACGGGACTCTGTAGCAAAATATTGACCGCTTACATTTCTGTGACCATAATGAACTGTCTGGCAATAAGTGAACAATTTTTTAGTGTGTCAGTATCCCTTTAACAACTCGCTCTTCGTTTGCAAATCTCAAGTTGTTTTGCGGCCCTACAAAAGCTGACATCAGCCGGTGGATGAAGGAGTACTATGAACAAGCACATCAGAGGTCGCGAGAGCTCTCTCGCTATTTTGTATACGTTGGTAAGACGTTCTCACAAAACAATATGCGCAATTGTCACCTCGCGAACGGATAAAAAATAAAGCCTAATTGGTTGATTACGCGTAAGATTTCCATCAAAATGTCGCGGGGAAACTGAGACGTGAGGCCACGCCTTCACGACGAAGTTGCCACGACTTCACGACGACGACAAAGTAACGGCTTTACGACAACGGCGACAACGAAGTTGCGTGCATTATTTGTTGCGCGATTGTTTTGCACTTTTATCCCTTTTCCTCGATGTCCCGCGCTTGAAGATCGATAGGCCGGCACCATGAACGTAAGTTCCGATGTAGCGGCCACATGTCCGTCGCAGCGTTGGTTCGTTATGCGCCGCCTTTGCGTCGACCAGCTCCCGGTACGTCGCCATATTTAAAAATGATGTAATACATGCACTTCTTGCGGTCTGTGCAATTTTGTTTTCGATCAACGTTTTTGCAGTTTCTTGGAAGCCACAAAACATCTAGTTCGTAACCTTTTTTTTTATATTGAATGTGTTCTTTAGATGACCCACGACTTTGAATATATTTGGTACGCATAGGTGGAACGCCACGTAACCACAAAAAAAAAAAAAAAGAAACGTGAGCGCGTCTAAAACCGGTCAATTCTCGACCGGCTGCTTTCGGGCGGAAAGAAGATAATTTTGAGCCGCAAGTTGTGTTCTGAATAGTTGTGGTTTTTTAGGTCATGTTCAAATGAAAACCTCGGCGAGCACAAATATGCCCTGTCAGTCTCCCATTAAGCCCAGACGCAGCCGAAGTCACGAGCTGACGGGACCAATCGGGCAGCGTAAAAAATGCACCGTCATGGTGCTCGTTTTATGCTTCTGTGCGAGTTCTATTATCGCTGAACCAATCACAAACAAGAAAGGCCTAGTGACGTGCGCCTGTGACGCTGCTTGAATGGTCCCCATTAGGGAGTTTTCGTAGATCGTTTTCGCTCTCCCGCAACACCCTCCGCAACCCGCTACGATACCCGGAACTCTACAGTCAAGGCTATTGGCGCGCAGGTGCAGTAGCGGCTTCTTCGTAACGGAGGGCTTAGCGGAGGGGGAAACGCGGTCTACGAAAACTCCCTATTAGCTCGTAGCGTCGGCTGCGTCGGGTCTTAAGCTGAAACGAAGTATAACAGCTTAACCAACTCAAAGCGTATCCAGTCCCGTGCATCCTAACTATCTCTTCGCAGCCAATGAGGTTGCAGCATTAGCCCATAAGAACGTCGACGCACCAATCGAGAAGCGAGAAGAGGGAACGAAAATAGCCACGTCACGCACTCCTAAAAGCCTCACTCACTGCCCACACAAATACACAAGACTCGGCGCTCGCCGCGGGCGTGACGACAGAAATAGGGAGTTTTAGGGAACCGTTTTTGCACATCCGATACGCTACAACGGGCCCTCCGGTACGAACTGCGCATGAGCGAGTCTTCTGCGGTAGCGCATGCGCAGTTCGCACCGGAGGACCCATCGTACCGTATCGGACGTGCAAAGACGGTTCCCCAAAACTCCCTATTGTCTCGGGACGCGTCTCACGCAATTCCCAAGCATGTTTGCTTCATTCACCTATGTATATATTTGAAACAGGTCTGCAGACAATTTTTTGTATGACCCACGTAACTGTCATACCAAGAAAAAGACACGCCCCGGATAGTTTGTGCAGACCGTCTTTTGCTCGATGTGTTGGCAGTGTGAGCGCGGCTTTTACGCTGTCGGTGACCTTATGCTATTTCGACCTTGATTCAGCACGTCGGGAGTGGGAAAAATAGTTTATTCTCGAATAACACATGGAATATCTGTATGGTTAGAAGCAGTACGAAGCAAAACACGTCGTCGCGGCAGTGATTGGAGCCCGTCGAAACTAGAGTGCCACGCACGAAGCGCAGTCCGCTTCCAGGACCGCGTTATCGCGTATTCCAACACCATTAGTTCAACTAAACGAGCAACCCAGTGAAGGACGAACCGATATTGACAGCGGTCCTCGGAGTCATTAGCATAAAACAGCGGGAAAATTGAGCCTTCCCCGACTTATCTCTTCCATGGTCAGCAAACTTTCCAAACCCGCATCGTTGCCATTCGAAGGATTTTTCCACGCAGCGATCGATTTATATTGAACCCAGCGGGTACAAGCTGCCGGCGGCTAAAACGGGAAATTGCCTCGTTGGCCTGCTTTGAGATTGCACCAATTTATGTACATAGCTTCTAGTAGCTAGAAAAAAAAAAACGAAACAAAAGCAAAAGAAAAAAGAGGAGGTAGACCTCGATGACGTCAGAAGTAATAGGAGCCAGCATTTGGACAGAATGGTGTATACGAGACGGAATAAAACATTTAGGCAAAATATGTCGATGAGAAGAGCAGTGGTGACGTTCCGCGGACCAAGGTTATCATGAATAGACCCTTTCACAAATTCAGTGCCATCTAGTGTCTGAAATAGCAGTTCGAATTGCTGTATGCTAATGGCGGATAAAATCTGGTGCCTTTTCATCAACGGTAGGCGTACGAAAGTTAGGGTGTTTTTCGTTGAACGGTTATTTCTCTATCTGCTTCAGTTTCGATGGTGTCAAGAAACTACCGCTCTGCACAAGGCGCTTATAGTTGAGTAAACCTGTCAATAAAACTAACATTTCATTGTCATGAGCTGTCCTGGGGCGTACTTAAGCCGAGCATTCCAAAGACTTGCATGACAGCCTCAAATGCGTAATGCATATAAGCTTATAAGTCTAGATGCTCAGGCTCCGCATCGGTTTCTGTCTTCAAGTTCTTCCTTCACCAGCCATAGAAAGGCCGCCATTCGCATGTACAGATGATACACACTTAGGTGATGATAGCTATCGAGGTGGCCAGACTGAATTTCTGGAAGGGTCTATTCCAGTTGCTTTTTAGTGTCCCACGCGGAATCGTTCGTGCAATCATTCCTCATTGCAGAACGCTATTGTCAAGTGGTGCGACCCCACTATATGTGATGTATGGTAGTTGTACGAACCAAACACACACACACACACACAAACTATTTTTTGAGAACGAGAGAAGTCACGGCACTTCATTTGATTGCGTATTTTGTGGTGTAGAATTATCGAGGACTGTACGCCCAAGGTCGCTATCGGCATGCTGTCAACACCGACGTTACTAGAACCAACTCAGTTGTGGAACCCCGCTCCGGAGGGGGGTCCCTTTGAGTGGTGCCTGTCAGAGGGCGCGCAGTCCGCATTAATACTCGCTATCATCATCATTTGCGACGCGTTCCTTGACGTTGCTTCTGGCTTACAGTGCCTACAGATGTTTGCGACGCTCTTTCTGACAGCAGCAGACGACTTTCAAGTTGTTTCTGCTTTCGGTAGTCACATAATAAAAATTCCGGTTATTTTTTAACCAATAAAGCAGTGAATTTGTTTTCCTGTTTACCCTGAACCCTATTTCAAGTGTCGTCTGCAATCGGCGGAAAGTAATGATCTAGCGCGCGCGAACATTCCCTCAGTCGTTTGCAACCGCCACGGCGGGGACGCCCGCGCGATTTTCACACCTCGGAAATACAACACAGAGAGTTGTATTCAATGCATTAGACTTGACACATTGTTAAAAACTGATGAAGCGACAATTTGTGAGTCTACAATCTTATCAGAATATACCGGTGGCATGCTGCGCACCGGAGTGTGGACAACGTAAACGGTCGGTGCCAGGTAATCAGGCGAGACATTTTTTCCAAGTTTCTTTGGACAAGAAACGACGCACCGCATGGGCGAGAAAACTCCCTTGGCGAGACCTATCGCACAAGGACTTCCTCTGTGAGTTGCATTTTAAGGAAGAGGACATTTTGAAGTACTTCGAGCACGAAATTCGTGGAGAAGTCGTCCTAACGCCACGGGGTAAGTGGAATTCGGAAACGCAACGCCGTCCCAAGTGTATTTGCGACCTTCCCGGAACATTTGCCGCGTTCGGAAAGGTAGCCTGAAAGTAGGGGATCACCTGAGACGCCCCTGTACGAAGATGTCCTGGATAACTCTTCGGGAGGCGCTCAGCCAACTTTACCGGCGGGCGCCGACTTGTCCCATGAAGATCCCTTGGACGGCTGTTCCAAAGATGCTGAGAACCTCTGTAAACCAGAGAAGGATCCAGAAAGCCTTTCAGCAACAGCGGAGTTGTAAGTACACCTCGATTCTGGTCCAACAGAGCATGTAGAACAAGTACATAACTCACTGCCAAGTTTATTCTGCAAACTCCTAGCAGCAATAGGCCCTTCGCGAAACTCCGGAAAGCCCGCGCGCGCCGCGCGACGAATCATGGGAGTCCTCGGTACGCCACTCCCAACATATCTCCTTCCGCTACCACGTGGCATACGCGAGCAAGCGCAGGTTACCATGGCAACAACATTTGAGAAGCCGAATCGGACGAGCGACGAGCCAACGGCTGCCCCTTTCTCATCCCTCTCCTTTGTACCGGCTCTGTCGTCTGATGCACCAAGGCTTTCGAACCTGGTCGAAACTTGCCACGGTTACGGTGCAAAATAAGGGGATTCGGTGACACTTCAATACGTGAAGGTAAGTTACGACGAATAACATATTCGAATAAGTTCACCTGTCGCGATGCCTTTACGCTGCCACAGATACGGTACGCCACCAACGACGTACAACTCGGCGGATGGGCGGGATGGCGGAAGGCTGCAACGGCTGCTGGCGGTAGCTGCCGGGACGCGCGCGCAGTCGCGGAGGCGCAACGAGAAAGCGCGTGACCTGTACCGAGGGTTCCCAAAATTCCCTGCCGTCCTGGCGCTGTACGTTTTGCAACAGGTCTATTAATCAACAACGGGAATTCGAAGGGTGGCTGACACATTTCGAAACTCCTCTCTCGAAAATTATTTCATATTTGGTAGACGTTGACCAGCCAAACAAGTGCAAGAAAAGCGGCAGCTACATGCGCGAGCGCACTCCTCAAACACTGCACATGCAGTGCACGATCAAGACTGAACCGCACAGAGCTTGAAGGGCGTCAAGTGTTTGTGGCAATGCAGTCAAAGGAAGCGCGAGCACTGAGCAAAAGCTATACGTAGCTATACGCGCCGCAGGCGCACTCCTCCTCGCGTCGGAAATGCCACACAAAAAGCTCTATGTATGTTGAACCATAGCCTCCTCTATACTCACAAAGCCTGGCAGTTCGACGACGGAGCCATAGAGTGCCCGGCCGCTGATTTGGAGCTCGAGTATCTGGTAGCGCAGAGCATTTTTCGGGGAGTCTAATATTCAGCGCATTGCTTTTTCAGCGGCGAGGACCCGAAATATGGTTTTCAAACCCGACGGGAAAAGAATCGGTAGCCCGAGGAACGCGAGAAGCCCGAGCGTACATTCCATCGCTCGGGACAAGTGTCTTTCGGCGTCTCGCCGCAGCGGAGCGCCCGCTACATTACTCTTGTCTGCCGCTCTACCTTTTCACTTTCGGCGGCGGCGTCTCGTGGCGATCTGCCAGGCTTTGTCAGTATAGATGGGGCTATGGTTGAACTTAGTACGTCCATCAAGGATAAACATACCAAAGATAATGAAAGTTTTACCAGATTATTTTTTGCCCCGATGACGACAACCGATAATGATACGATGTATGCCCAGGGCCGCCGGAGAGGAAAGGAGGTATGGTTATTAGGGCGAAAAAATGATCTGCTCAATCTCCCTAATAATGGCGACAGAACTAAAGCAATGACGCAATCGAAGCGTTCGGATACGCCCATATTGGTGTGCTGTGATCACAGCCAGCAATGGCATTGCCCTGTTAAGACTGCACATCTACTACTATGGTAGAAACTCGCTTGGATTGTAGTCACCGGATCGTAGAGGTGCCGACAAATTCAGGTTGTTTCAAAAGCTTCACGCTGTCAGTACAGCTAAGGTGGCAGCATTTTGCAAGAATACAAAGCGTATGCCAAAACAGTCCTACCACTTATCATGCTCAAATTGTACTTTTTAACTGGCGAAAGGGCAAAAACCAACCGAAAACCATGCTGAACCTCGAGAGGAGTCGGAATTCGCAAGTAGCCGCGGAGCAGTAGCAGACGAAAATGCGTAAATTAATGCGCCGGCAGCGCCACCTCGCTGCAAAAAAATCGGACACGGTTTCGGACCCCCTCCAATGTACAGCGTCTTTGGGAAGTTCGACAACTGAGTTGATCTAGTAACGGTGGTCAACACCACCTAGAATATTCCAAACCCGTGCACCAGCATTTCGACATCTTCACGCTGCAGTGAGATCGAGAGCAGAAATTGATTTGACACGAGTGCTCCGTCAGCGTTTGGCTGGAGCCTCGTGCCCAATCAGCGAATCGAAGGACACTCGGCGTCAGGCTCGGGCCCAATTGTTAAGTGTGCGGAATCAAAGTATGATGACATCACGTGAAGGTAGATTAGGCTGTTCACGGTCTGATTATTTCAGGTGGTTTTGGTACTGCGTGCACGAATGCGTTTATATGGGGTGTTTAATTTTAATTCAAACGTCTGTATTAAAAAAACAAAAAAACAAAATGTTATACCGTTAAGGGACATCATATAGAGGGATAATTCTCACGATGAGTTGAATAATTAACTACAATTTGCTAATTAACTTTCTGGTTAGTAAAAATAAACACATGGTTCCGATTAGAAACTCGTTGAGCGTCATGTAAAACCTCTAAGTCAGTCAATTTAGAAATATTCGCAAGACGTGGCAAGCGTAAGTGTGCGGTAAAGTAAAGACACTATAGTAGAACCGACAGGCACTACGCTGTCGGTTCCACTATGTTGCCTGCAACGCGTCCAATAAAAGTGGTGCCTCGAATTCCGCCCGATGACGTCATATAGGCGTCATGCTGTCGCCGGTCGCGATCCTGGCGGCGTCACAGCCGCCTGCTCTCCCGAAGGTCGCTCTTCGTGCATGCTTGTCAGTCCACTGAATCTTCGGCAGCCAGGATTTGTGACGCTGTGACGACAGCGACATCCCACGTTCGCGCGTGCTTTTCGGCAGCATTTCTACGACCAACCGCCGGAATGACGACATTCGTCAGCATGTCACTCCGGCTTTTGTGACGTCTTTTGTGGCTACTTTGGGACCGCGTTCGATGCATGGGCGGTATTGGATACTAAACACAGCACTCAAAGGTGCTTTCCAGGCACCGCAGTCCTAGTGCCGTGAGCTTAGGTGCAAAGAGTTGAGTCAAAATATCAGTGATAGTATTCTTATTGGACGTGTTTGAAGGAAACGCGACGTGCAATTTCACTCCTAGGCTTATTTCCGAGGTTATGTAACAGCTGCACTCGAACATGTGTCTCGCTTCTGAAACCCCTTAATAAGAATCACGAAACCTTAGCATTTAACAGCTTCCAACTTATATTTCGTTCATCATTAGCATCGGACAATTTTTCGTTTTCGCGCGCCGTCAAACTCGAGAACGATCTTCCCGAAAGAAATTGTTTCTATTTCAGATCCCGATCGTTTTCGCTCAGATTTGTCTGCAATCGTTAATTGTGAACACCCAGTGTATTTTCATGATATCAAACTGTGAAAGCGCTCGAGGTTACAGAAACATTATAGGTTATATCTGTCCCCGTGTGACACCCACTGCGCGAATTACCGTTTCAACCTTCAAATACACCGACGCGCGCGCGAGAGAGAGAGAGATAGAGAGATAGAGATAGAAAAAAAAACTAATTTCTGCAACGAGACCATTTTGGCGCAACTTCCATAAATTGTGTCTTTCCCAAGAGTGGTAGAGGTCACTCGGACGCACAGAATTTTTCGGTCGTCGAACTCTAGATCACAGTAGGTTTCTGCCATAGAGTGCATCTCCAATTTCAAGCGGGTTCTGCGGATCAGCCCCTTTTCCAAAGTCCATCAAGCGACATTGCCAGTCGCCATTGTTTGGACATGAAGTGCGTGATTGGATCCGAGTCCTCACCGAACACTGACGTAGCGCTCGTGGCCAATACGAGCCGAGCCGAGTTCACGCCGCAGGCTGACACGGCCTTCGTTTCCAATACATGCTCAGAGTAGGTGAGCAAGCATTGGCGCGGACTTTTGGAAAGGGGCTCGAAGAACTCTCAAGATTTATCTAAGAGACTTCTGACCTGCCGTCTGCTATGATGAGATAAGACCAAAACGACGATACCATGGCTCTTGGAGGCTCGTATTTCAAGGTCTCGCAACCCACGCCCGCAAAATATGTTTTTAAGCCCGTTTACACTAGCGGATTCGCGGGCGGATCCGCGCAAGCGGTAAGTGGATTTTGGAGCCGGGTGGCAAAATTGGCTCGTCGCTGGCGGAAAATCTGGATGAGTCCCGGACAGATCCGGACTCTCCGTCAGCGACGAGCGGATTTTGCCACCCGGCTCCAAAATCCGCTGTCGCGGCGCGCATTCGCCCGCGAATCCGCAAGCGTAATTTGCCCGAGGTGGCGGCGTTGCTATAGCCATTAAGAAAAACCTAGTTTGTTAGTGTTTCGAGCAAGCGGATGAACAGAAAGTATCTGGTGCAAGTTAAACTTCGTTGGAACTGGCATAACAATAGGATCTGTCGACAGAAAACCCGGGTCGTCTTCAGAAGACTTAATGGAAATTGTTGAGTACTTGATCGCTAACGCTAATAATCCAAGTAAATTGATAATAGCGGAGATTTTAACGCCCCTACCGTCAGTTGGTCGGATGACGGTTTGGCCAGGATGGGTGCAAATGTATCTGATTCGTTCCTTGAACTGGCTTTCAGGCATGGAGGTCGCTGAAGAACCCACCCGTATCTGATACATCAAGCTCGTTACTTCACCCTTTGTCTCTTAGTAAACATTTCGATGAACGCAATGTTTCTGTTCATGACAGAATATCGGATCACAAATTAGTATATTTTAAGTGTGATATTTCTGTTTGTCAAATCTACCCGGCTGAAGAGAATACGTTTTATGACTTCAAAGGGCAAATGACGAGACGTAATTGACAATCTTGAGCGGTAACTTGATGATTTTGATAAGTTGACCAATTTAAAACACATGCGGTTAAGATTTAAGCCAATAGTGGGCTATTAGATTGCTACCTATATTCCGAAAAAAAAAAGATTAAACGCTAAAACCCATGGATCACGAGAGAACATCTGCACATAAAACGGAAACTGAAAAGTATTCGAACACGCCGGTCGTTGAATGCAAGTGAACAGGCTGGCGACTTAAAACGCAACATCAGGCAGTTATGGATTGACGGCAAATCAGAAAGTGACAAGGCGGAAATGGCATTTGAGTTTAACAGCTTCTTCCAATCTCTGTTTACAAGAGATGAGAATAAAGATATCGTTATTACATGTGATACTAGAGAGTTTTAGTAGATCGTTTGTCCGTCGGTCCGTCGTTTGACTTGGTTATTAGGCTCCTTCGTGGCACCCTGTCGAATCGAACAACCTCTTGTCGTTCCACTCCTACTGTCCAACCACCCAAGCCCACATGAACAGACATTCCCGTAGCTGTCAGAAAGTCCCGACCCAGTACAACGTCTCGGCACAAACGCGACATGTGCAGGAAGCGCTGTTTACGGGACCCACCAGCCCAACGTACTCTGCATCTCACAGACGTGGTTGTTTGTGACCATCCTGTGGCCAGCCGAAGGGAATGAGCCGCTTCACGTGTTGAAGCCCCTGTTGATTTGGCAGCCTCCATTGCTGTATCTCCCAGCAGACTAATGCTAGACCCTGTATCCAGGAGGGCGTAAAACACCTTGTCACCGATGGTGACTTCGAGCAGTGGCTCCTTCCCTCCGGCGGTTGCTGCCACTTGCAGCGTGGTTTCGTAGAGATTGGCCGGGGCAACCTCTACGATTGTCCGTTTCCCGGACAGTTGGCTTGTATGTGGCCCGTCTGGTTACATCTGTAGCACCTGCGCTGGTTACGAGGTCTTCCTGTGGCGCAGTGACGTGCGGCATGCCCGACGCCGCCGCAGCGCTGGCATTCTTGCCTGGCGGAACACTGTAAAAAAATCAGCTGCCTTTTACGGAGAAATTCTCTGGCGAAAAATGCTGCCAGAGAATTCATCCGTAATCCAATGTAGTGAGGAGAATTCATCCGTAATCCAATTTAGTGAGGGGTCCGCTAAAATACGGACACCTTTACGTTCTAACCTTTACGGAATTTTCCGTAAAGGTTAAAACGGAATGTGCTCCTTAATTGGAAAATTTAGATCTTCCGTAAAGGCATAACGGAAAAGAGTCCTTAATTAGTTGCAAGCACGGCCCCTGGGTGCCGCCACCTTGCTAGCTGGGGTGCGCTCTGGGGTGCACCATAGTCTGATTACGACGCCTTAGCAAGGCATTGTAATCAAATTATGGTGCGTCCAATGTGCACCCCAGCAGGCAGGATGGCAGCGCCCAGGGGCTGTACTTGCAAACGTGTATACACAGAACCATCTGTAAGGAGGTGAACACAAATATGCCTTTTGTAAAGAAACAATAAGAACATTGTTATTTAAAAAAATGTTTTTGAGTGTCTTATTTTGTGTTACTCACAGAAGGCATATATTGCATCCAAAGAAGTGGTATGAAAATGAAAAAGCTTAGTCACCTTGGAGTGCTTTATTTAGGGTCCTCAAAGGTTTCAGTCCAAATGGATACCCTATGCCGTTTTGCCTCTGTTCTCACGTTCCGTGTCAGATTTGGTCCATCACGCCCAGCTAGACAAGAAAAAGAGGGGAGGAATAGGTGTAAATTGAAATATAATAATAATAATAATAATAATAACTATTTTATTGATTAAAATGGAGCCCCAAGGAAGAAAGCTGCAGCGTGCAGCTTGACTGGTCTTCTGGCCCCTTACACTAGTCAACGACAAGCATGCAGAAAATAAAACAAAACACATATAGAGTAGGAGCACTGCACATCTAAGATTCATATGTAGCTTCCCATATATACAAAGCATGAAGCCCATGAATCAGGCAAGTCCATACTCCCACAAACATGATAAATCTATTAGAAGAGTGGTTCTAAAACACTCATTGCTGGGGGCAACTCTTCTGGTCTGGTAAAAGTGACGGGGACCCCTCCATGACAAAGAATGAGAAGGGTGGGGAGTCTACAATGGTAAATGAAAAAATAACCCTACCATATTTGCTAGAACACAAAATATATGAGTAGGCCCCTAATTAAAATAACTGAGCACAAATGAAGCAGATGTTTCAATGTAGGCAGGCCCAGCCTTCAAAGAGAAAAATGTATTTCACAGAGCGCTCGCTGATCCTAGATAAAATTCATTTATCGATCGTGCTGGTTACATCGGCCTCTGAACTTCCAGAACCAACCACATGCCTCTCCAATCTGTGGTGCTTGCAATGAGACACTCACGTCAAGCTTACTGTTTTGCACCAGTGCTGCGGCGCACAGCTTTCCTGCATTGCACCGGTGTTCGCGGAGAAGCGGAGGCCAGGGGGAAGCGCTTCCTCGCAGTGAAGTAGATGGGGTACAATTTGTTTTCTCAGGATCATAGATTGATCCCTAACTTCAGAAACCAGTGCTAAAAAGGTAGACCTCTATCCGAACCAACCGTTTAATTCTATCATGAAATCGACTTGCTTTATAATATTGTGATATTAAGAAA
Source organism: Ixodes persulcatus (assembly GCA_013358835.2). Lineage (NCBI taxonomy): Eukaryota > Metazoa > Arthropoda > Arachnida > Ixodida > Ixodidae > Ixodes > Ixodes persulcatus. Next base: position 204,456 of record JABSTQ010011171.1, read on the forward strand.
CATCGCACAAAGTGTGACATTTGTTGTGTCTATAAGGGCAAAAAGTTTCATTGCTTAGCTTGACTAACAACCAAGGGGTATGCAGACCCCCATTCGGGAACCACTGTACTAGAAGTCAAGCAATGACTTACCGTAAAAAACGCCGGTGCTGCCAACTTTTTTTCTGATCCAAAATATCACAAACTGCAGGTCTTTCTCCACACAGCTTCACTATAAAACATTGTTTGAAGTTTTGTGACCAGAATCCAACATCCTGAAAAGTAATAAATACAGGAATTTAAATGCCAGTTTGCCAATATAAACAAGTTATATCCATGTTACACAGGCAGCCTTAACCTCAGTTAAGCTAACCATGGTTCGTGGCCTCTAAACTGAACCGAGATGCTATTGCATGGCTCCCTAGCTCGAAGTTGAAACGAAAACAAAACCAAGTGCGGGGTTAGGTACTTTCAACTGATTTGAATTAAATATCTAACGTAGAAGCCTCACTGCCATTGGCAGCACTAACTCCCAAAAACAAAACAATAACAAAAAAAATTAAAAAATGAATTCTCCTTGTTCCGAGACGTGCTGCGATTGCTATAAAGGCAGCTTCAACCCCTAGGTATGGCTCCTCCAAGAATATTTGCTACTACGATTGTTTCTACACGACTCCCCCAGCATTCTAAAACAGTGAGTACGTTGCCACAACTTGCGGACGTGGCGAAGTGGTGGACGGCACCATGTTGAACGCGGTTAGCAAGCCTGAAGCGAGCCCGCCAACCTCGGTTTGCTTTAGCCATGGTTATCGGGCTATCTGCAGCTTGGTTTGCTGTGTAACTGGGGAAAACTGCGGTTAAGCGTGACTGCGGTTGGCTTAAATGAGGTTAAGGCTGCCCCGGTAAGATGGGTACTAGAGTTGCATAAATTGAAACTGACACTATAGTTATGTGAGGCAGTCTTTCAGTACATGCATCGGTGCAAAAGACTATCAGAGAGGAGATGATATGTGCTGTGACAAGACTGAAAACACAAAAAGGAACCATCATGCAATTCCCTCTTTTCAGAACTCATGATATGATCTACCAAAAATAAAAATTTACAAACAATGGCTTACAGACGCTTTTTGAGATTCAGCATGGTGGTGTTCGCATAGAAGCAAAAGTTTAGGCCAGCTTGATCATGCTGACAAAGACCGGGAATGCACAGAATGTGTTGACGTCACTCAAACGCATGCTGTGCGTGCTTGGGGACAATAAGTAATGGTCACGTGACCATATGGCCACCATTGGTCACTATTTCCAGTGTGATCACATGGTAGACTGGACCCCACTGACGATGATCACGTGAACACCGATTAATGACTGTCTCGGGCAAAGATGCGACTCTCTCCTGTTTTCCATACCCTTTCCTGGCTGGTGGTCACAGAAAATTGGGATCAACAGCCAGCAGGGATGCGGTCTCTACCTCTCTACTGAGCTCATTTAAGAAAGGAAGGAAGTGCAGCATGTGTGAAACTGACACCTTATGCCAAACAGACCAAGAGGAGTGGGTCTCGGGCCTGTTGATTCTTTGCTTATTGGCGTCTCAGCTTTCGCAACCATGAATGGTGCACCTCTCTCTGCCTGACAGTGAAGTAAATGCTATGTTTTGTATAGGCCAATAAGCTGTATACAATTTCCTACGTGAGTGCCCTTCTAGAGATGCGCATGCAACGCCTTATTTATACCGATTCTCTGCGCATAAAGAGTGCAGGCCCATGACATAGGAGAAAAACGTTGAACAAGAACTTCTTCTTTGGCATTTGGGATTGCATGCCAAGGATAGTTTTGCTGGCTCGGTGGTTTCAGACTTTCCCGAGAATTAGGTGGGTGGCAAGTCATTCTGACACATAGCTACTTTTTTTAATTGTGGAGCTGAAGTTGCCCAAGTGGAAAAATGCCCGTAGATCGCCCGAGCTAGCAGTCCAGACTTCTTGTTCAGAGGGCGACAATGAGCACGCAGCGTGCTCGTGATGCGTCCGACTGACTCCCGACACATTTATGTTTCACAGCTTTTTTATGGTAATTGTTAACTTTTTATTCAAGAGCCTCACAGAATATGTGGTGCATCATACTCGCAATGCAAGGCTTCCTTTTGATGCTCTGCTAAAAATAAGTTATTTTTCTTTTATGTATCACTGGATGACCAGCTAATTTCGCTTAATTGGCCCAGTGAACTCTTTGCAGGTATTCCTAACTGTTCTTTTTGCGTACAGGGGAAAGTTAGCATAAGCATACATTCCAGAAATAATTAACCATTGTAAAGGACACTACCATGAACTCATGCACGTGCAAGTTGACGGGGTAGCCAATACAATAGAGTATTCACATAATGTCAGACTGCCTTTGAATGTGAGTTACCACACACAAACATGGCCGCTAAAGGTACAAAAGGCTATGAGTGACTCTCCTTATACAACTGGCTATAGTTGACTTTGTCTTCCTTCAGTTCTCTCAAGGATTCTGAGTAAATGTTTAGATTTACCTATTGGCACCCATGTTTGTAGGTAATGACTCAGCCTGCAGATCATCGGCAATGCAAAATCCATGGATTTTTTTTTTGCACGTGCGTGTGCGATAATGGGCTCCAGGTTGGGACTGCAAGCCTTCATGGTATGGGCATCACTGCCTTTTGCGACCCTGTGCGCCTGGATAAACCCCTCCAAAGTATGAATAAAGTATTATTATTATTATTAATTTGAAATTGCGACGTACTAAGAATCTGTGGATAGTGTGAAAAATTTCCTGGGCGACATGCTGCACTGTGTTGGAGTATGAATATTAAACAAGCTGTGCATGAAAGTGTCACCCCCTTTCCCCTCCCTCCGCCAAAAAATAATGTTGGTTTGCCTCCATTGAGAAAAAATTGTGCTGACACTCACGGGTGTCAGACAAGGCTTACTCTCACAAACATGATAAATATATTAGAACTGAAGCAATCACTTACCGTAAGTAAAACCAGTTCTGCCAACTATCCTTTTGATTCAAAATATCACAAGGTGGAGGCATTTCTCCAAAAATTTGATTATAAAACATTGCTTGATGTTTTACGACTCGAAGCACACCACCTGGAAAGTAAAAATTTACATTAACATAAATGCCAGAATGAAAATATAAACAAGGTAGAGTTTCATATTTGCAAATAACACTTGCTATGCGAAGCAATGTTGCAGTGTATAAGCATGGGTGCAGAAGACTGCCAGGGATAAGGTGACGTGTGCCGTGAAACGCCTCTCAAAAACATTTACCATAAAAAATTTGAAAAAATGGCTTAAATTATTTTTGAGATAGTCATGGTGATGTTTGCACATATCAGGACAAAACCTATTTTAGAAATTTATGTACGGGGGCCCTTGCTTGTGACCTGTGATTCAAATGAGGCAAGATCCTGAGCTATTAGGAGTCAGCAGCTACTGCCTTGCTTGTCATGTGCAGCATCACAAACATTCTGGATTTCCATGTGCTTGGTGCCGTTGCATCCATTATGTCAACTGTCAACACCGGCTAAGGTAAAAATATTCATTTGAACAATAGTGTCATTCTTATATATCATACCATATGACAGAACAATATTATACACATCAGATTAGCCTTACCCTCTAAGAAATGATAGATCTGCAAAAAAGTCACTGTTCCCTTACTTAAAAAAGTTCAGTGTTGCAGGCTCTACTTTGAGCTCTTCAGCAGCTTCAAAATCTTGAGATGGACAGCTGCCCGCTTCCTTGCTCCCTTGCTCCTTGAGCCCTTCTCTGGGTTGATCTGGCAGATTTGGCAAGGAAGACACGACATATGGTCTGTTAGACTCTGCCCTGTAGATATACAAGGGGGACCCCCAAAACCAATGAGAATTGTCTTTTTTTTTAATTCTTATATTTCTCGAAACATTTCTATAATTTAATTACCCTCAAAGTACTCTCCCTGAGACGCAACACACTTTTCCCGCTGCTTTTTTCATTGTTCGCAACAGTTCTCGAACTCTTTCGTAGCGAAAGCCTACAGTGCCTTCGTCGTTTTCTTCTTACCTCCTCTACATCTTGAAAACAATTACCTTACTTTTCAGTTAAATTAATTAGTAATGAAAGGTGATATGAAGTGTGTCATTCTCTGACCTCTGTGTATACTCAGGCATTGCCAAATGATTGTCTTACCGTTGAATGAACTCGAGGGTCGCCGAAGCTCCCTTTGGTAGGAGAGGTTCAGCACATAAAACGTGGCGAATTGAAGACATACTGCCTCCAAGAAGGGCACAGGATCATTGAATATCCTTTGATGCACTGTTATGATGAAACAGGTGCCACTGAAGATGCCTCCTGAAAAGAAATACAAACTTGCATCTCAGAAGATATGTATGGGCGAGGCATAACCTTGAAAATTAAAATGCAAAAGAAATAAACTGTGCTGTACTAAAAAGCTCCCGAGGCAAAGGCAGCAGTAACACAGAATGTATCATGCGTGGCACTGGAGGGCGTGAAAGAGAGCCTCGTATGGCGATATTAAGCCGTTTTGTTTCACAACGCTTCTTTTTCTTCTGTGCTGCACGTGAAAGAGTGTTCCCCGGCTCGAGCTTGTACATGCACCTACCCAATGATGGCTATATGCTACCTGCTATTTTATCTACCGTAAAATACCATGCAAGCACCCACTCAAAATTTGGAGATAATCGCGAAAAAATGGGGAATGGGCACTTGTCCGGTCATCAACTTTACATATAAATGTACTGTGCATATTTTCTCAGATCTTAGAAATTTGGATATGGGCGCTTAATGTGGAATGGGCGGATGCGCGGTATCCTACGGTATGTTTTTCAATCAGTGCATGCTGTAGGCATCCGGTACTACAAAGGATGACACTACCCTAAGCGAAGCGGACATGATGGCACCCTTTCTCCTTTTCTAATAATACTGTTAATCTCTTTCGAGATTGTATATAAAGCACATAAAGCAAACGAAGCATACATTTTTTGTGGTCTCTGGTAGTTTTAATACAGTGGTTTACAAGCTGAGAATCGCAGGCTCGAATCCAAGCATGACCAGTGCTTCTCCATACTGTTGTAATTTTTGTGTGTGCATATCCATAAGCGAGGCAGATTACAGGAAGTGCTTAAGGTAAGCCTCGTAACACATCCTGTGCAAAAATTAGAAAGAACAGAACCGATACATATTCAGTTTTATTACCGTCCTGACTCATACCCGTCACACGGGCAGCCTTAACTGTGGTTAAGGCAACCACGGTTACAAGTAACGGCAGTTAGGCGCAGTCACACGGCAGCGGAAACCGCAGTTAGTCTCCTAACCACGGTAACCACAAACCAAGCTTGACAACCTAGGTTTGGGCGCGCTAACCGAGAATCGGACAAGATGGCAGCAATGTCGTCAGGCACGGCATCTCGTACCAACTGGCCAGAAGCTACAATGCTAGGTTTACTACGAATCTGGCAAGACCACCTGACCACCTTAAGAACAAACTCGAGGAACTCACGTATATACACACAGACATTCTGCGCGAGCTCTATGCTGGGTTGCCGTAGGGGGAGGGACCGTACAACCTGAAACAACCGCGGCTGAAGACGGACAATTTAAGCAAGCGCTATCGGTAAGAGCAGATGCCGTTTCAGTGATGTATGTATCAATCTATTATTATAAGTCGTAAAATGTCTAGGAATAACATAATTCATGAGATGACCACATGATCGCCTGCAGAGCCCGTATAGCAGCGGCAGACCGCGGTTAGCAAATAACCGCAGTGAGCTTATGTAACTGCGGTTAAGCTTAATCGCCCGTGTGACAGGGGTATTATTTGCATTTTGTGAGAACATTCCCTACTTTCAGTGCATCCTGGGCAGACTTCGGTAGAGAGTCTAATCTGAATGTGAAGCTTGGCTGCGAGTTCGTCAGTATCTTGCAGGGGCGAGCCTTGTGAGCTGGATGTAGCTGTCAAGACAAACTCTCTCAAGCCTGATGTGCTAGCAAGAGACTTTCAATAAGCAATTAGCAAGACACTTAGCAACTTTTCTTATTGAACTAACTGGAGTATTTACTATAGGAATACTTTAGTCTAGAAAGCCATTTAATAAGGTTTCACTGCAGCTGTTCTGCAAGCCAAGGCAATGCAGGAAAATACCCAATGATCTCACAAACATTCCAACTTTGTCAATCTAAATATACAAAACTACAGCAGTCTATCTTGTATCAGAGGGTAGGAGTAAGCATGAAATGTCTTGCAATGCAAATGGTTAAGCGAGTTCCAACCATGCACCTGCCATCCCCAAAATTATGTTGCTATTTCGCCATCTTCATATTTGCTAACACTGTTTGTTAACATGCGTTTGGCCGCCTTCGTCGCTTTGGAATGCTTATCCTCAATGGCCTTTGCCACATAGACAACTGCTTTCACCGCCTTTGACGCCTTAAAGCACTTCGTGGAAGTACCAGCTTCTCATGCAGGGGATGGCCCCCCGGGCCACACCCCGGGCTACGTGCCTGCTATAGGATGAAGCCTGGCGACCAATTGTTATAGCAACATCTTAAGATAACCTTTCATCATAGCAATAACACACTGAATGCTTATTGCATTACATAAAAAAAAGTCAAACTCACTCCGTGCAATGTCCAGTAGCATTGCTGGCAGGTTGTCCCCCGACACAATAAAAATTCTTTGATGAAGTGGTAGCTCTCCCAGTAGTTCAGTGAAAATCTCGCCGTCTACTTCAGTCCCGTCCTGAAGGAACACCTGTTTAGAACATAATGCACAAACGGATGTTTTATTGACTGCAATAAGCAATGAATTAAAAATGAGTAAAAACTTACTTGGACTTTCTCCGACACACAGATGGCTTTTTCTTGTGCGACTGCTATTACATTGTCAAGTGTGTTCACATTTTCTATTTTTTTATGATCTTCTCCGCGTTCCACAATTTCACTAAAAGCATGAGTTCCTACAATACAGAAGGATAGAAACAGATAAGCAAACGAAAATTCTTGAACACATGCAATCAATCTGCATTTCACATGTTTAGTATATTGCCAATTTTCAGTATCTGTTTTCAAACTTGCTTTAAAGGCTTATGCTTACACAGCCAGCCGCTGTGACCATTCGATCTGCTCGCTCAAGGTGAGCAGCAAAACTGCAGCAATGACTTTGAGCTTCCAGGTGCCTTTGATTTCACAAAAGTTGCAAGTATGCTATGACAACGTGTCTGTGAGCATATGTTTACTGACCGGTTTGGTAGCTTGTCACAACAAACCAGTAAGTACCAAGAAGCAAAATAATTTATTTAACAACCTCCTATAAATGCATATCACATCAAAAGACATTATACAGTTGTTGTATGATGCAAGACATCAAAAGATTAAACAAAAGCAGCAGCATGTCACTTTGTATTATGAATGGAGGACAACCTAGCCAACTGGCTGTGCAGCCCTGCCACAGTCTTATGTGTCGGTGTTGCGCAGTAAAGGAAAACTAAACTTCAGCCTTATTACAGAATTGCTCCCAAAGAAGTATGATCTGTAAGGTGTTGGATCAAGCAGCTGGTCTGCATGCAGGTGAACAAGCTCACCTGCCTGCTTGTGCAGCTTGTACAAAAAGACATAAGGTAAAAAAGTTGCTGCAACATGCCGAACAAGGAAGGTTACCCGCCCTGAACTGTTGACCACAATCCCTAAAATAGCTCCAAAACAGACGTCAAATCGACTGCCTGAAACCAAAACATGGTCGTTTATGGTGTAAGTTGTGCCCTTAATAACCACCTTATGACACAGCGAGGCATTCTCAAAGATTTCAGGATGTTTTAGAACAAAATCTTGCAAGTGAAGCAATTGAGACGCTTCCTCATGATCTTTCATGTACACACGTTCTTCGTTCCTGAAGAACCCCCGAGATGACAAGTATGACTGAAACAGCTGGTGCCGCTCGCTTAACGACTTTGTCACATTCTTGAAATTGCCCATGGAGCGAATGCAGTCCTTAAAGTAGCGATGCTTACTTTCAAACCTCATTGTCCAGACATGACATAGTGGGCCGAACTCTTGGATGAGGTCACAGTAGTGTGTAATGTAGTGATGCTTTGGCCTAAGTTTAATCTCTGGAAAATTAACCTGGCGATGATGAAGGTAGCTTCCAGTCAGAACCCTTAAGTAACATACTTGTGCATCCGTTACCTTTGGGGCCATCACCAAATCTACAAGCTCCATAAGCTCAAGAGTGAGTTGCCAGATGCTATCAGTGGCATCTGCTACCTTTGTGGCAACGTACAAGGGCAGGAGCCTCAAAAGTGTCCAATTCTGGACAGCATGCCCTGTGATTTTGCCCACTTTGCTGTTTAGTTTTGCTGGTTTGTTCTTGATGTCCTCAGCATTGTACTTGAAAGTAGCGATTCTGTTGTTCAAGTACTCGTATGTGAACCACCCTCTTGTTTTCACAAAGTACCTGATGAACAATGCCAAGTCATACCGTACAATACCTTCAAGAATGTCATGCCCGATACAAGGAGGCAAGCCAGATTTGCAAACATGAAAATTTTGCAACACGTTAAAGGGTGACTCGCTTACCACGCCATGTCTATCACGTTCACCAGGATTTCGCTCAAGGTATGAAAGGCATGCTTCATATGACTGCATGGTACGCTTTTGACCAACTGCATCTGCATCGCCTAAAAATTCAGCTCGGGTGACCTCGCAAAATCTACAAAAGTATTTAGAGCTACTAAAGTTTTCTGTAAACCCCCCTACCGCATGGCTCCCCAGGTTATCTCCTGCAATAAAACTGAGCTTCACCTTGTACACCTTCCCTTCAAACTCTAGCCCAGAACTCTCAAGGTGGGTTAGGTCATTAATTAAAGGCTGGAACACACGTTTTTGGCCAAACTCTTTCACGTCTTTCTCCCGACAAAGCAATACTAACTGCATATTGTCAGCAAGAGCCCTGTAATGATGTGGCAAGTTTCCCAGTGTCATATAGACACCTAGCAGTTTAAAGCTGCCTTTCGCTGACCCCAAAGGGTTGGCGAGTTCAAAGGCGTCCTGATACAGGATGATCTGTATTGTTTCGTGATGAGAGTCTTGGAATGCAGGGCATGCCGTGAAATCTGTGAAACAACCAGGAGTGGCATTTGCACCAAACTCTATGGGTCCACTCCTCATCAGCTGTTTTAGTGATCCTTCTACAGGAACATAATGAAAGAGCGAGCAAGAGTTATCTCTGTTAACACCAAGAGACATTTCGATCGGCTTCACATAATCAAAGTGTGTTTTAAAGTACTTGTGCCTTAGGTAAGTTGATCTGATGTCCTCTGATGTTAGAGCATTTAACTCATCATTCATTAAACCTGATCTTACAGTGTCCATTATGTCTTTAGGTAGAGATGTAGCAAGATGTTTCAGGGCCTGTTCTTGACTAAGGGAATGAAGTTTGGTCATCTCATTTTGAATATAGAGAACAGTTTTTGCTGGGATATGAAACTGCGTCTCCAGCTTCAACAAAAACAATGCAGCATTCCTTTTAAGGAGCTCACTGTCCGCAAGCCCACATTGTGCACTTTCCCTTCCATTACTCTCATCTTCAACTAGTTCTTCCAAGTCCTGCCCTGCAAATGTATCGTCATGATGCTCTTGTGTAGCTGCAGATGCACGATGGAATTGCAAGGCATCCCTGTTTGCGCGATGGTACCTCGAGACATGGGTTGTCAGAGATCGTGGTGTACCTATTTTTGATACACATCCAGGGAAAGGGCAAGGAAGTGGAACATTATCAGACTTCAAATGTTCTCCAAGGTAAGTAATCAGCTTAGCTTGTGACACCACTTTCTTCAAACAGGCCGCAACGGGGCAGGTCAAAACAAGAGCTTGGCAGTCTCTTTGCACAGGTCTGTGGGTTCTGCTGAGATGGCTGGTAAAGGTTGAGTAGGACTTGAATGTTGCACTGCACAAGTGTGATGTGCATAAAGCTGCACTTGTAACACTGCTGTGATACCTCTGATGGTCAAAATAAGATCGCAATGCTCGGAACTGACGACTGCAAAGCCGGCAGCTGTTCATGTTGAAGTCCTCAAGAACCACCTCAAAATTTGGGCTGCAATAAGAACAGTGCTCAAATTTACACCACACGCAGAGGGGTACTAAGTTGTACTTACGACATAAAGTACCAGTTAAAAGGTATTATATTAGGTAGAAAATAGAACTATCAGGAATAATATTTAAAAAGATAAACAGACCATAATTGCTTGCTGACTCACTTGTCAGGCATATGAGCCTTTGAAACATGTTGAAACATTGTGGTAATTCATAATAACTGTGCAAAGTGCAGTAGTTTTCATGCAGTTCACAGGGGGTGAAAACAAATTTGTTTTCTAATGCAAGCATTGAGCCAGGGAAGGCCAGTTACTTACACAGTGAAGTCGTGTTTCAAGCTTTGATGGTATACGCTACTCGCCTGTCTGAGGCACTACAGCTCCTCTGGGTAAAACATATATATCACCATTGGTATACAGTTACTATTATAGCCTCTGACATGTTGTCACCATCAATTTCCCATCAGTAGGTAATCCATTTCTTCCCACAGTGTGGTGACAATCCTACATTTTACTAAACAGAGGCATTGTGGTTGATGTACACTACGTGACACTGTTAGAGCAAACACAACATCGGCACTTTTTCCAATTTTACTTCAAAATGGTATTGGTGGGCAACAAATGTTATCGCTTAGGTTAGCGCCTTAATTGAGTACTTCCCACAACACTAGTAGTATTGATGACAGCATGTCGATTCTGAGAGAAAAACAGCAAAGTCCGACGATCACTTGTTCGCGCTAAGTCTGGCGCACTATGGCCTATGTTGCTGTTGCGCCATAAAAGCCTAAATTCTATTCTGTTTGCGCTAAGTGTCACGCTCTATACAGTTTCCCGCAATATAAAATACCCATTCGCCGATGCTGCTTTTGCGGCAGTGCTGAGTTCACTTTGCCCAGATGCACATTATTTTGAAGAAGTGAACAAAAAATTATTTATTTTTAACGCCAAGCATTGCGGGCAAAGCCAAAGCGAATCCAGCGCAGCTGCCTGAAATTACATTGTCGAATAGGTCTTTCATACTGCCGGAGACTGTACATGTATACTGTCATACTCATAGCCTCTGTACACAGTTGAAAAGAGCCAGTCAGATACAGCTTGGCTTGGCTAACCCGTTCACTTTCCATCGTCTTCTCTTAGGCATTCCCAGGAAAGCCTAATGATTACGAAAAGGACCACAAGAATCAGTCTAAGCATGCAAGTTTTAGTTACACCAAGCACTTAGCCAGGGGGGTACCCAGGGAGCCGACACCTCCTCCCTGAAATCCTTCAGTTCTGCTGGCACCTTCTCCTCTCCCCTCTCCCCAACCCAGTGTGTCTTAAGAAAGGTGCCCCCCTACCCTCCGTAGAACCCCTTCTTCCCTTAACTGAAATCATTTCTATGTGCGTGGCGTTTAGCAATACTGAAACCTGCGCAAGATTGTACAAAGCTATCTGGGCAAGCATCTGATCAGAGGCCATTTGAAACGCACGAAGCAGCAGAGCGGTTAAGTGTGTTTTGCGATTTCTCCTGAGCTTGGGAAGTTCGAAAATCATAACTAAGGTTCCGTGTTTTTGGTGGTTATTTTTCTTCAAATGGGGGGTGTGTTTTTCTGTGTTTATTATTGTATCCTAAAATCTGTTTTAGAGCGCAGCTCTTAGGCGCCCGTTTCCGGCTTGAGCGGCGCCGCCGTAACCGCGCGGTACATTATGGGAAATGTCCCATAATGCATTGCGCGGCGACTTCGTGACTCTTGCCGATTGTCAAAAGTCGCGACTTTGATAGCAAAATACGCTCTACCCACCTATAATGTAATTTTACATGGATTTCTCACATTAGCGTGAATGTTTTGATTGATTTTAGACTATTTTTATTTTATAACCTGGCAATTAAAAATGCTGCATTTGGCACCTGTGATGATAATTAGCACACTTTTGATTGTCATACTTGTTTGCGCGTTTCAAATTATATCATAAGCAACAAATTATATTAGAGTTTGAAAAATTGCGTATTAAAATATCTGAATTTTAATATTATTATTAATACAAATCACGGCAATGTATGCCCCCAATTTACACCACGATCACAAAAATACGCCATTTAACCATAATAGTCTTTCCAGAAAGGTATCTTTTTTCTTTTTTGTTTTTAGCACATGAAAAACTCTGACATCGTTATCAAGATAGACGAACAGTCAAACACTGCATGCAATATAAAGTCCTATGCATCACGCGTTGCTATAAAGAAAAGCACACGCTTCGGCTGTCTGACTCTGATTCCGTCTTTGGGTTGTTGTAGTGAGAACAGCGTTTATTAATTTATATGTTTTGTGGACATATTGTAAAAATTGGATTTATTCTGTTATTCTTGTGTTAGGAATAATGTTAAAGCAATTAATCATCTAAATACCCAAAGCCCATTAAAAGGCCCACAGTTCATTATTTCATTTGGCCATTATCTGAGCGAGAAAAGGCAGCGAGAACGCACAAATATCAGCACTGATTTTTTCAACAACTACAATATTCTGTTACCTCTAAGGTGCATGAACGACCCTGTCTTTAAGAGACACTGAAATCTCCAGAATATTTTGAAGTGCCTGAATCGAACATGTATTTCACAAAATAGACTTTCCGCGAACAACTTCTTTAACTAAATAATTACGATGTGAGAAACATCTTGATTAATGAAAGAATTCGAAATGAAGACCTATATCGAGAAATTAAATACAAAATAGAGGTTAGTTTCGGTTTCGCTCCAGAATTAAAACGTGCTTCCTGGAGTAAGTATTACGCTAAACACCGTTTTTGTTTTCAGGATAAAGAGGTGACCTGCGCTCATAACACCTGTAGCTTCCTCGTATTACCAGAAATAATTTGTGTGTTTCAGCAGCGGCACGCATCTCCGACCCTCATTATAACCGCTATTTTGGAGAATGATTGGCGCCACCTATAGTTAGTTGCAGTTGCGAATAGCGCAAGACTCCCGTTCAGCAAAAAAGCCGACAAAATTAAGAACATACACCTAACACCCCCATAACGCTCCCCTAGGCTGAGTCCAACTTCCCCCCCCCCCCCACTTCTCAAGAATTTCCAGCGCTAACTACACACAAGGCTATACCCACCTCCTCCTCTCCTCCTCCCTCCCCTCCTCTCTTTCTTCCTTCCTTCCTTCCCCCTTCCCTTCCCTCCCTCCCTCCCTCCCTCCCCCCTCCCCTCCCCTCCCCCCCCCCCCCCCGAGTGAAAAGTTTGGATAAACCCTGCCCTGGTGGGTGCTGAACCGGCCCTGGACATCGTTATCGCGGTTATGGGAACGGTAAGGTCGATCTCGACTGTCTCGACCTCAAATCCCATCGCTCCTCACTCAGCCCCCCCCCCCCCCTCCCCTCCCCCGCCTAAACCGCGGAGGAAACACGGATTGTGTTTCCTCCGCGGTTTACTTCGTCTACTGGTTCGCACGCCCTCCATACTCCTCTGCTCTTTAAGTGCAATAAAGTATCAAGTATCAAGTACTTGGTTGAAGTAAGGGATTTCAGACCCATGCAAGCCACCACGATCGCTTGCCGTTACACGAGGTCGGCCAGTAGGCATGAATACGCGAGAGGCGCTCTCCTGAGCTCTCTGAGTGACGGGCTGCGCTATCAGTTGGCTCGCGACGAAAAACAACACAAGGGCCCAACGAGATCCCCGACCTGGTATCAGGTTTCGTAAGAACGTCAAACGCGAACGGGATCCGAGGGATGCGACCGTCGTCATCAAATACTAAACAACTCGGTCGCAAGACTCCGTGTTTTGTTTCACCCCTATCGCGGAAACACCTAGCTTCAGAAAGATGGACCCGTACCACACGTACAAAACCAATATTTACACGCAGAGGAACTCACCGTATCGTTAGCACATCGGCCTTCTTATCTTGAGGTGAGCACGTCAACGCGAGACGTGAGACGCACAAGAGCAGGAAAACCCGGAAAACCCGAGTAAGTATAGATAAATAAATAAATTATAGTAAAATTCTACTAGACCAACACCGCATCTTTTTAATGGTGTTAGGCGGTAGCTAGCGCCACCTAGTGCCTCAAGTTAGCAAAAACTGTTTAAAAGTACGTTAAATGGCTTTTTACAAACACTTTACGCATTATCTGATGTCCTACATCTAGTAGAGCGCATTTAAGCCTATCTTAGGCTCTTTACTAAATTGTTTAGATAATTGTAATTCCAGACGAACGGACAAGTCATCCTTAATTACGATTACGGACGACTTCTCATTAGATTACGGAGAACCTATCCGTTTATTTACGGAATTTTTTTACAGTGCAGCGTGCTCGACATTCCAGCCTTAATGCCCTTTCGTGGAGATATGGGTTTAAAGCCTCGCCATTCGCTAGTTTCCTTCCGTTAATCAGAATCAAAATCAGAATTAGTTTATCGCTATGATTGACTCCTATGCTCGCGTTTCGCGTGAAAGTGAAAGCGCGATCTTCCCTCTAATAAAACATAATGCTTATGCAATCACAACTATAATGTTTACATATAACACAGTTGTTGTTTTTTTTTCAATAAACAACTTTCGTCATCTTGTGCACCATTATATGTTGGCAGTATGCGACACCTAAAGGGGGCGCGCCGCTCCGGCTTGGCAGCTGATTGTCAAAATCACCACGCATTGGTCACTTGCAACAGACATCTGCAGACGTCTCGTGGACCGGAAGTTCAGGTCGCACATATTAAAAAGAAAAAAAAAAACAGCTGACTTTCGGGAGAAGTCTATCGCGGTAAGTTTGAAATCAAGGCGTCCTATATCTATGCGGAAGAAACTGAGAGAAAGGAGGAGACGAGAGCGCACCGGGAGGTCAGAACGCCGAGCTTTGATTGGAACCATTAGTGGATAGAGGTAAAGCTAGCTGCATTTGTCTCCACTGCACTCGTCGAACGTTTTCAAATGCGAAAGCGAAATGCCGGACGCCGGCGCTCCGGGTTCTAGAGAGTTCGACGAGTGCAGTGGAGACAAAGACTTCTAGTTTTAGGTCTACCCACAAATCATTCAAACCAGAGTTCGGCATTCTGACCTCCCCGCGTGGTCTCGTCTCCCTCTCTGTCTTACTTTCTCACCTCATTCTTTTCATACGTTTATATTTCAGGTCCGCAACGGGACGTTTGGGGCTGTGACGTCACACTTACGAAGTCAATACCACGTTGTAGACAAGTCCTGGGCCCGGCCCAAGCAGCAAGCAGACTTAAGCTTGACAAGAGCAGCCGGAAAGCTGCAGACGCGTCCGTAGTTGCGTACTAGCGTCGCACTCGTAAGAGGCTAGCACGTTGCTAAGCCACGACGGATGCGTCTAAGTCTTTGCGGCGACTCTCTGCAAGCGTCAGAATGTTTGCTACACTTGGGGCGGATCGATGATCTATTAACAATGACTTTTGATAGGGAGCGGGGAAAGGCGGCGTGAAGCGCCGGCCTTGTCTAGAAGATATATAAAGAATGAAAAAAAAAGAAAAAAAAACTTACGAAGTTTGTTTTCGGACAATACAGTGGAAGGGGAAGAGTGCCGCGTAGGGAGGAGGAGAGTAATAAAGGAAAAAGGCGAGGAGGAGGCGACGTCTCTGGGCGGAAGCCAATGCACAGGCGGATGCTGCGGCCAGCCTGAACTTGGAGGTGTGCGAAGTGTCTATACATTGGGTTTTGTAAGAAAGTGAAATGTGAACCAAGTACTAGCCTGGTTGAAGTAGGCGACAAAAAATAAAGGAAGATCCATTGGTAGATCCATAGGGAATGATTTAGCATGACCCTTGGGAAACGCCACAACGTCTCCATTTTTATTATTCTTCTTTCAACGCGTCACGAATGTATGTTATTGCCAATGTTCTAGAGTGGCTAGCTTGCTCTGGTATTCAATGTTTTTTTTTTTTTTTTTCAAAGCACCGTTTGAGCTTGCATTTGTACGTGATAATGTCCCAGTTAGTCCACATCGTTTTACGAAGATTGTCGGTCGAAGTGCCGCTGGCGCTTCATCCTCACGATTCTCGCGTTGTGTCATCTGTCCGCAGCACATTGAAGTAGGCTAACACCGTCTGCGAATGCCGTCTTCCTTTAAACACATAGGCTCGGCGGCGTCGTGGTGTTCCTCGTCTTGAAATAATTGAAATGACTTCACTTGTGACATTTTATTTGTGCTGGGGCGCATCAGCCGCTCAAAATGACGACATCGGGGCATTTCTAGAGCATAGCACTCACGCAATTGCTCGCTAGTCAACCGAAAGTCGTCGCACACCCAACGAAACAAGAAGTAAACATAGGATGACCGGAAGGTTTTCGGTCCCTCTGTTACTGCGGAGGGAAGTGGCGCAAATACCCAGTTTGCGGAGTTATTTTGCAGGGGTTGGGGTGACGTCAGAACGCCGAGCTCTGACTGTCCCTGATTGAAGGATGGTGGGTAGACCCCTAAGCAAGCTTACTTGACGTTACCCACACCCACTATCCTTCAATGAGGGCAAATTAGAGCTCGGCTTTTTGACGTCACCACAACTACCGCAAATGAAGCAGACCAACTTGCGCTCCGTATTACCTCGAGTTGAGTTGAGAAAACGTCTTTATTTAATTCCATGCCTGGCTGCTCTTGCCTTAAGGCATCCGCAGCGGCAAAACACACACAGACACACACACGCACGCACGCACGCACGTGCACACACACACGCACACACACAGCGGCGACTGAGAGCGGCCGAGGGCCGTTTCACAATTCAGCGCTCACAAACGCTCCAAACCGGTACCGTGCGATGGGACTATTAGTTCGCAGTCACCGATGGCCATCGAGACAAAAGTCCCACTGGTACACCGTCCGCGTAGAAGAAGCTGCAGAGCTGGTTCCACAGGAGCCGCAACGTAGGCAGCGGCATGTCCTGTGGGATCACCCTGTCCTCAAAGGTGCTAGGTTGGTCTGCTACTGGGATGTCAGCCTAGGCGTCGAAGCGAGCCGAAGCGTGCTCAGGGCACTCCCAGGCAACGTGCTGCGTCGTCGGAAGGGTGTTGCATGCTGTACAGTAGCCCTGGTGCGGGTCATCTTGAAATATGCGGTTGCGCAGGGCCGGCAGCATAAGGGTGCGAAGCGCCCCGACGCAGGAAGACGCTTACGCGGAGGAGACAGGTGAAAAACGCCTCATGTGACTGGGGCCGCCCACAGCTTCTTGGCAGGGTCTGCGCCTTCCGCTGGCCGTAATTCTAGATGTCGCTCCGGAGTAATTGTTTGCCACCTTGTTATTCGAAAACGTATTAATGTACAGCGTAGCTTTCTTTGTGTTCTCATGCCATTCGACACACTGGAGTGTCTCTGAGCTTGGATTTAATCGCGTTCCCTGAAATTGTGAGTGGGGACGACGACGTCACACCTTCAATTTTTTTTTGTCGTTTATATGTGATGGAATACGCCTCTACAAAGCACTTGCGTGTTCCACGGTCCGAAAAGTCAGATAAGACAAAATGTAGTAGTTGTATATTTATTGATAAACGTTTTATGAAAAATATTTCTCTTTCCTTTTAATTATAAGATTTCCCTTCGCCCACTGACTTAGACTCACTGACTGTGACTAAGATGATCGCAGTTATTTTAGCCGACCGTGGCTCAGATGATCGTGGTTGTGTTTGCCAGCGCATTATGGGAATCTATATTCTCAATTGTCAGCTCTTGTACAAAACTATTTTACCGACGACTGCGACTCTGAACGTTTTATATTGCGTAAGCTGATATTGACTAGAAACTGAGGTCGGCTTCTAGACAGTATGTCTATGCGAAATGCTTCTGCTAGGAACAGCACTGTGATGCCACTGTCTTAT
Organism: Ixodes persulcatus; assembly: GCA_013358835.2. Lineage (NCBI taxonomy): Eukaryota > Metazoa > Arthropoda > Arachnida > Ixodida > Ixodidae > Ixodes > Ixodes persulcatus. The sequence continues at coordinate 222,346 of JABSTQ010011171.1, forward strand.
CGCTTGCTTCCAATATGAAATCCTTCAAGATTCTGATTTTTATTACAAAATGACTGGCTCTCTCTTCGTCAGTGTTAACGATATCTATATAACGAATAATGTCTGCATTAAAATTTGTTTTACTTCGTTCGTACGTACACTCTAAGAAATGCCTGCGCGTCGACTTGCCCGCAAAACACTCAAAGAGCCAATCTTTGCGATCTACGAAATCAGCTTATTGGATGATGAGGCGAAACATCTATTTAGATCTCGATATTAAGTCTGCGCTGTGGCATTACGCAATTCCAGGATGACGAGTTGCATTGCGTAACGCCACAGCGCAGAGTTCAGTTTTAGGTGTAAACAGATGTTCCGCCTCGTCAATCGCTGAGCTGATTTCGCAAATCGCAGAGATTGGCTCTTTGAGTGTTTTGCGGGCAAGTAGACGCGCAGGCATTTTTTAGACTGTATTGACAGCAAACAGATAAAGTTACAGGTTCAAACCAGGACTGGCAACTTGGATATGCTCCAGGCACTAATGACGGAGGATTAGTGACCGAGATTCGGAAGGCTGCGAAAATAATAATTCGACGTCGGGGTGACAAACGACATTATCCTTTATTAGAGAGTCGATATGTCTCCGGGCTGCCACGAGAGAACGACGCGCAAGCGGATTACTTAGCGCGACGGAGTAGCAATAAAAACAGGGGAAGGGTTTTTTATTCGGTGGGCGATCATTCCACATCGCGGAATTTTCCTAATTTGGTTAGATGATCCCGCCCGAAGCCACTACGCCTTCCGAAGAGCACCAAGGCTTATTCCGGATTATTTCCATTTTAGCTGTTTTTACGCACTGTTAGATTTTTCTGAAGTGTAAACAAACTGTTCGAACAGTCTCAATTTAATGTCCAATGAAATAATTATATTGCTTAATAAAGGTTTTTTTTAGGGGAGAGCTAAGGCCTTTATGTCTTTTTCATATGCAGATGTTCTTCGATTGTGCGGCAGCTGAATATGTCAATACTGTTTGGTCCTTCCTCTATAAATAAGTGCCTATTAGCTCTTCTCGCAACATATCAAATCCTTGCCTACCCCGCACACCCATCATCATTCCAACTGACAAACTGAAATGGAAACAGAAATATCCTTCATTCCAACGAGGCCTTATCAGAGGAGACATTTTTCGTCTTTGAAAACTTGTGACTGTTTTTCTAGTTTTACGCGCTCTAGTTTATTTCGGACAAAAATGAATGTAGGAAAGATTTGGTATCAATAACGTGTTGAAGGTCAACCTCACTTTGAAATAATTATTTAACCAGTCTACGTTTTCTTTTTTTTTGTCAATGTTGCTGAAGTTTAGCACGAAAATAAGAGGGATTAATGGTAAACTCCGGTCCGAACGGAGCAATTTCAGAACTTTAGTGTTCAACATCATTCGTCTGCTTAAAAACAATCACAGGCTGATACTTTAATGACGAGAAATCGCCCCCGTATGCAGTTTTTGACGCATCAATTAATCCATATATATTACTTCTCATTAGATGAAATGTGCTGTACGATGAAACGGCAAACCGCGTCACTTTACCAGGACTTGAAAGCTTAGTCATCGCTGAGATTAATTTATTAGTTTCGTGTAGGGGACACAAGGCCTCCAACTCTAGGATACATTTAGCTCGCCGTGCTATTCACATTTAGCAGCCCGGTAATGAAAAGTTTCACCGAATCTTATAAAACATTTTCGGTGTTATTGGGAGAGCTTGAGTTTCATGTATAAAAACACATCATAGCTTCGCCAAATGGGCAAGCTCAATCTACTCTCATTGCCCCAAATAATGAATTCGTTTCTATTTCCACTTCTTGATGAATAGCGGCGAGCACACAGCTCAGCGACCGGCTTATCAACCCAGATTGAGATCCCCTCGTAATTTATGCAGCCTTGGATGCGCATTGTCTTTAATTTTAATTGTCCTCGGAAACGTGCACAAGCACACGCGCGCACACCAGTCGTTATAACGGATCTTCCTAATCCGCTTAGATCCATGCATTTGTTCATTGTTGAAACAGCGTATTACCTGCGAACGTGACTGTCTGGTTTGAGCTTGGTGCATTATCTATGCTGACAAGTAAACATACATGCTCCAAGGGAGGAAAAAAAGAATAAAGAGAAACTTGAAATACGAACGGCTGCCGCGTACACCGTAACTACCGAACTGCGCCTGAAAGAACTCTCCGACATTGCTTTTTTTCGTCCCGTCAAATGTGCGTGGGTACGAATGGGGCATCAGCTTGCAAAAGGTTTGTTCCGTACGTCCAAGACGAGGGCCAAGGGGCCCGAAGGTGAGTTTCTACGGGGCTTCCTGAATAATTGCGAGGTACGGCTCAGGGACAAGAGTGCTGGGGAGACGGTGGCCCTTCGCGTGGTACTTACGTGATGCCGGTTGCATTTCCGATGCCCGAGGGACCCGTGCGGGGTCCTACCTGAAGAATTCTCCGGCGCTAATTGAATAGAAGCGGGTGGTGGGAGACTAAGTTGCCGGAAAAAGCGGACGTGGTCGGAGTGCGCCTCCTTTTTTTTGTGATGTTTGCGGAGCACGTGCTCACCCGTGCGAGTGCATGCACGTGCATCCGCACCCGCACAATATATGCTCACTATTTGTTTTTTGCAATAGGCCCGGTTATTTTTAGGACTATTTTTCTCTAAGAAATTGACATGCATATTTGCATTTTTTTTGCCATTTCAAGTGATAAAAGAAATAAAAGTCGGAATTTTACAACTCGGAAAACAATATTTTTATACATTGTGTCCCCCAAAAATATTACAGAGCATTTTTTTACCGCAACAATAAATTGTGCACCATCGAACGGTCCTTCTTCGCCGAAATGTAGCGCAAGAGGTTCGAACCAGAGATCAAATTTTCAGCCTTAACAGTTAGTGTATTCAAAAGTTGTGATTTTCAAAATTTTTCAATGGGAAAATGGAGCCCATATGTGCCCGTTTTCGGTAAGTGGCGCCTAAGAGCTCTGGGTAATATAAGAGGTCCATCGGACACCATTTTCTCATTTAAAATATGAAAGACGCTTACTATTTTCAGTAATGCCGAATTAGAGCGCAGCTCTTGAGGAGGAGCAGAGGAGAGTACGGAGGGGAGGGTATGAGAGTCCTCCCCTTCCGTACCCTCCCCTCCTCCTCTCCTTCTCCGCTTCCATTTAGCATAAAATTTTCGCTAAATTTCTCGATAATTTTAGCGAGGAAATTTTCCCATAATACAACGCACGTGGCTACGCCGACGACGACGGCGACGGCGACGCCGCTTGACCCGGAAACGGGTGCCAAACAGCTTCGCTGTAAATTGCAGAAAATCGCTTATAACTTTTGAATAAGATAACGGTTAATACTGAAATTTCGGCATCTGGCTTGGATCTCTAACGCTACATTCGGGAGAGTGAGCGTTCGGCGATGAAACCGGGCTCGCGGCAGTATCCATAGCAACTGGTGCAGGCGTCTTTACGCCATCGTGACGTACCCGCATCGCGGCGCGGCGCCGTTCAGGGGCCCTAATCTTGACACTTGGCGAAAAAGTCGGCGAGAAATCGGCGGCTATGATTGGCAGGCGCCATGGTCGAGTGCGGCGTTGGGCAATCACGGTCAGCAGAATTCTCGCAGACTTTCTCGACAGGTGTCATGGTTAGGGCCCCTGGTCTGTCAGGTATTTGCGCGTGGTGCGCCCGTGGCGCTTAGTGGCGAGTGGCGGAGAAGCAAATATGGCGACCGTTTGTTTGATCGGTTCGGTTTGGGGTCGTTGTTACGTGCGTCTCAGACGTTCTCGTGTTTACGTTCTAGTCGCTTACGAAGTTATATGAACTCCCAGGAGTGACACGGAAGGTGTTGTGAAATCACCATCTCGACTAGCAACAGGCGGGCATTCACGAACAAAAACGACTGTGCCGACAAGCGGCGTTATGCCTCCGAGCGAGATAGGTTTGACGTTTTGTAGTTTGAGTGCATTGAGTGTGACTTCGTTAGCATAAGGTCAATAAAACATCTTCCTGTTTTTTCGAACTAAAGCTCCAAGTTTTCATGAAAACTGGTCGCGTCTCATGCAAGCGATTTGCGCTAGTCTTTTTTGTTCAAACTGGGCCTCTTTGGACCCCTCAAAGCTTCGTAGCGGCGTTCAGGAGTCCGTATACGTCTTGCGCAGTTTCTCCAGGACTGACACGCCGTGATTCTCAAGTTGTCTCAGCAAAATTAGACGCGCTACATTTTATTGAAAAAAAAAAATGCTTGTACAGTTTACACAATTAATCATTGAAATTATTTAGATACCCTTTTTATTTCAGCTTTATCTGGTGGACAAAAAAACAAACAACACGGCATTGATACGGTTGTAAACATACGATTTGCGGTAATGTTTTGTTCAACATTATTGCTTTACTAGTAATATAATGGTAGCTCAAGAATGTTTCCGCCCGTTTTAGTTGTTTTATTTTTAATCTGAATAGTTTAATTTACATTTTGGGCATAAATGGTGGGCTTTAAAGCGAAGTACTTCCAGTCGCTCTACGTTTGGTGCTCGGTCTAAAGTATCAATCTGCCAAACTTGTTATAAAGCAAGGGGCAGATTGATACTTTAGACCCATGTTGCGGATAAAAAAAACAGGAAGCGGGATGTCCAAAAAAACATGCTTTTCGTGTAAGGCTCGTCAAATTATGAGGCGCTGGAGCAATTCAGCCTTCTGCGTTAAGTCCCTATTTCGAACTCTTTTTGTTCGCCTTCCGCCCATTGAAAAGCATGCGGGAAGGGCCTTAGAACGCACCTGGTATGGCTGCGCCGCAGCGTTCTTCCGCATGTCTGCTTTCCTCGCCGTCACCATGGCAACGAACGCCCAATGAATGGAAGCACGCACGGTACCGCCGCGTGAAGCCAGCAACAGCTGACGCCATTTTACGAACGCCGTCTGCTAGCCAAAGCCGAACGCGGTATGTCAGATCAACCGCCTCCGCCGGTGCTCGATCGCCGTCGGCGATCGAGCACCGGCGGAGGCGGTGCTCCGCCGGTGCTCGAGCACCGGCGGAGGCGGTTGATCTGACATACCGCGTTCGGCTTTGGCTAGCAGACGGCGTTCGTAAAATGGCGTCAGCTGTTGCTGGCTTCACGCGGCGGTACCGTGCGTGCTTCCATTCATTCGGCGTTCGTTGCCATGGTGACGGCGAGGAAAGCAGACGGCGGAAGAACGCTGCGGCGCAGCCATACCAGGTGCGTTCTAAGGCCCTTCCCGCATGCTTTTCAATGGGCGGAAGGCGAACAAAAAGAGTTCGAAATAAGGACTTAACGCAGAAGGCTGAATTTCTCCAGCGCCTCATAATTTGACGAGCCTTACACGAAAAGCACGTTTTTTTGGACATCCCGCGTCCTGTTTTTTTTATCCGCAACATGGGTCTAAAGTATCAAACTGCCACAAGTTCAGCTTATCGCTCGGTTGAGCTGCCGTGACTTCTTGCTTTATAGGTGCCATGTCAGTAAGCGCTATCTCCGAAGCGGTACCATGCGCCCGATTCCGAGTTTAGGCGCCGCGCCGCAGAAGAGCGGGAAAGCGCACATGTTGGCAGGCACAGTAGGACGCGCATGCGCTTCTCTGTGATCTCAAAACCAGGCGACCCGCCGGCAGACGGCAGAGCAATGCGTTTCAGTCGCACCTCGCGTGTCCTGGAGACTTTTGTCCCCGACTGTACATGCCGAAACAAGGTGAAACCACAAATTTTGGTGGTCATTTCGACTAGTAGCTTTCACATTGCAAAAACGTTGTTGTCATCGATGACAGTCCTGTCACATTCAAGAAATGTGACAGGACTGTCAGACATCGGACAAGAGAGAGAATGTCGAACAAGTGACCGTCTGTTGATATCGCTACCGTGTTTTCTCCGCACAGACGATGAAGAAAACGATATTGAGGCTCTTTGTGCTTCTCTAGTTCCTCTACGACGCGGTGCGCTCTTTGTCGTCGGCGTACAACGAAATAGTAGCTATTGTGTGAAATTTAGCTTATCGAGAGGCTCCCCATGCTGTTTGATACCTTTATGCACAAGGCGGAAAATCCGAAAGATCAGCGGTGCAGCCGAAGCTCCTGCCGGACGTCGCCACATTTTCTATCGTCAAGGTTTCTACGCGGTGCCTTGCACTGGGCTTAAACACCGTGGGCTCGGGGAATGCCCCGTTGCACTAAGCCCGTGTTTTGGATTTAGGTGTGATGTCTGGGAAAATGTGCAAAGGCAAATATTCTTGTTGTTGTGTCACTTGCTGCTGACTATACCAGTTTCGCAGCGTACTTACATGCACTTTACTTCACTTCATCTTGTATGAATTCCAACAAATTGGCTTTTGGGAAAACACCTGTTTGTGTGTTTCCGTTTCTCACGGAAGCCATCGGATACAGCAATGACATGTGTTGTGCAGACGACGTGACAATGTTTGTGCAGCACGTGTCCGGTGAGGGAGATCCTGTGGCCCCTTGTATATCACATGGGTGCACATATTTGGGATGCCGAAGGTATTATGTTGCCCGTCTTCGCCAAAGTTTCGGTTCGCGATAATGGTGAAAGCAAAACTGTATGAAAAATATTTTATTTTTCATGAAACATTTTGTTTAAGCATAACTTGACACTCAGTTGTATAAGTACTTTTCAACCTGAACATAAACTGAAGCAAAGAATTAGAGGAATCCAAACCAACATAGAGCGACTTCAACATTTACAGCATTCCGAACACCTCACATCACTCCTGAGGCCCTTGCTTCAGATGTCCCTCAGGATGGTTAGGCATCCAGGGCGTTGTCAGTCCACCTTACCTTTTGGAAGGATGTACTAAAGCATGAAGCTGTCGACTGTAGCTTGTGCCATGTGTGACTCCTTGCCTGCTGCTCCGTGTTCCTCTTAATGTACCTTGCTTGCTCTTGTGTCAGGCATAGGTTCTGGAACATACAAAAAGCAAACAGTGATGGAATGGTGGAAACCAGAGCATTTTCTGGTGCAAAACTATTTATTATCTACAACCAGACGAATTGAAGCAACTTCGGCAGAACGTTTCATCCCGGTGATCTCCTCAACTCGGAACTGAAATACTTTCATGTAGGAGAACACTTACTTTTGGTCCCAGTCTGCTCATTTTAAGACTTGCCGATAACTGAACAGTCGTCATGGTTACACCAAGCCCGAATGCGGATGGATTGGCACCCGAGTCAGTTACTGCACAACGGCTAAATATCAGAAGGTCAAAACCTGCTGCAAGGGCGGTGAGACACCAACACCATCCACTGCCAAGTTGTGGTTCAGTAGGGTACATAGACCCCAATTTCCATTCTATCTGTGCCGATTGTTCCAGATATTTTTTGACAGCTGCATTTCCTTTAGTAGCAGACACCCTTTATAATAAAGCTTTGTGATCTGAATGTGCTAAAATCAAATCAAAGGATTTGCACATTACCCAGACGGGCCGACGTCACAGCTACAGCAGGTGTGAAGTGGATATGGGTGTATTCTCTGCAAATAAAATTGCAAATGCCTCTTGCAATGCAGCCTCCGGGAGGGCCCTGACACGTAAACAAGCTTTTTTTTACATCTACGACGACAGGCAGTGATCCCAGTGCGACGGCGGTATTATTAAGTTTACGGTGTAGATTTGTGAGGAATATGAACCGCGATCGTATAAGGAATTTAAACGCGTCATACATGAACAAAACATTATATTTTTTTCTCGTGCAGACGACAAGCAGCCTTCGGCACAGGCGCGAAAACTCTCTTCGAATTTCAGGCGATTTCCTGGACATTCAAGATGTCGAGGCACTCCTCAGCGCCTCGGTAACACGCTCGTAGCGTCCATGGCAGGGTACAAGCATAAAGCAAGAGTTACCCGGCCGTAGTTAACGTTATCGAACATAGCTACAGCCGGTGTAAGCTTCGCCCAACGCAAAACTTACACCGGGGAATGTCCCGATCGGCCGATGGGTCCACACCACAGGCAATCAAACTAAACGATTGCCGTTACTAAAATTGTTGCACATTGCTTTAAAAAGAGCTGCCAGAGGAAAAGGCGTAATTGCGAGCATAAAAACGAAAGCACTTGCCTTTTTGTGTGAGCAGTTTTCTCTCAGCGACGTGGGTACCACCAACATATGCGTCGACGGAAACCTCGTGCAACCTCGTTTCATGCAACGATCCGTGCCTGACCGGCTTGTAGGGAAGGCCTACGCACCTTCGTCACTTATCCGCGACAGCTAGTTGTCCTTTTCCAGTCGGCGATGGCAGGAAAAACGCCGGAGAAGCAAAGCAATGCAGCTAGGCGATACGACGCAAAGCCGTAAACACGTCGAACTGCGGTCCGCTCCTGTCCACTGGATTTGGGTTTTGATTCGGCGACCGGCCATCATTGATTGTTTATTATTTCTGCAAAGTTTTTCAGATTAGTTCGAAACTGGGTTAGAAATGCATCTATTTCTTGGCAAAAGTAAAAAAGTTTAGCAATTAGCTTGGCCGTCCCGTTATGGCCGCCCCGTCTACGAGCGGAACGGGATGGAGAGAATTTCCTTCCCCTCCAATGACCGATAGACTACGCTTTAACAACCACAGATCTCACTCTAAAACTAATGCAGGTCTCCCTCTTTCAAAACTACTCCGTCTCCCAGAGCATTATTTCAATGAATTATCTGTGACAT